>JZKD02S0061636.1:0-14057 GCA_000966675.3 Picea glauca
CTTCATGTTCTTCTCTATTCTTAGAGTAGATTAATATGTCATCAATGAAAACTAGTACAAATTTATCTAAAAATTTACTGATTACATTGTTCATTAAGCACATGAAAGTGGCAGGTGCATTGGTTAACTCAAATGGTACTACCACAAACTCATAGTGACCATACCGTGTCCGGAAAGAGGTTTTATGGATGTCTTCACCCTTGATTCGGAATTGATGGTATCCCGACCTCAAGTCAATCTTTGAGAAAATAGACGCACCTCCAACCGATCGAATAGATCATCGATCCTGGGCAAGGGGTACTTGTTCTTTATGGTTACTTTATGGAGCTGTATATAATCTATACACAGTCTAAGGGTGCCATCCTTCTTTTTCACAAATAGGACTGGTGCTCCCCATGGGGACACGCTGGGTCGAATATAACCCTTATCCATCATCTCTTTCAATTGCAATTTGAGTTCAACTAAATCAATTGTGCTCATTTGGTAGGGTGTCCTAGACACCGGCACCGCTCCTGGTGCGAGCTCTATCGAGAAATCAATGTATCTTCTCAGAGGTAGACCCGGTACCTCTTCCGGAAACACATCTCTATATTCTCTCAGGATGGGGTGATTGTCAAGGCTTGGTTTAGCACCTTCGATTGTTTTCAACACCTATATTGGATATAGGGGACATCCCTTTCGGCAATGCTTTCTCATTTGCAGGGCTGATATTTGTCTCATCGAGACCGGTTTTCGGATCCCTTGAAGGATTATCCTTTTTCCTTCTTTGCTCACACATTCTAAGGTTTTATGGTAACAGTCCAGTCTAGCTTTGTGGGCGTCCAGCCAGTCCATACCAATCAACAGATCGTATGATCCCAGGGGTAATACATTAAGGGTTTCTTGGGTGGGGAATTCACCCAACATTAATTGGCAGGCNCAAATTCAAATCATTATATTAATCCTGGTCATTCACAAAACTAAATTGATATCAAAATTCATACCTGTATGACGAGAAGACGGCTTGATCATGACATTTTGGAGTTGACAACGGCTGTAGCCGATTTAACATTCTTAAAAACGATGGAACTAGTGGTTCTCTACTTCCTATCAGTTGCTTGAAGTTTGTCTCTTTGGCTGATCAACACTGCAACTTGACTTTGTAGCGATTTGATTTTCGATTGAAGTAGGGGAACGTCCATATAGTATCGTTCCAACCACAAATCACATTGGTCACAGGACGACTGTCCGAGCTTCGAAAGTGCAGGTGAGGGTTTGGTAACATTGCCGAGGGTTTCGTTAGGTAGTTTGATCCCAGGGTAGCTAGGATTATTCTTTAGGCAAGGGGGCAGATTAGAAATGAAATCATAAGGTGGCTCGGAGCACAGATCCTGTGAGTAAGGGTACTCACTAGCTAGGAAGCATTCTATGTCAGAGTCTGAATCCTCACTAAGGACTATGGGCTTCTGCCCAACATTAGGTTTAGGCTTATTCCTAGCCATTCTCTAGATAAGACGAGCATTCTTTTTTCCTTTTCCATCAACGATAGGGTTTTCCTTGGCCTTTTTGCTTACAGGCTTTTTAATAGCCTCAACCTTCTCAGTTATAGCATTGGGTAAGTCAACATCAGGGTCAACCGAAGGTTTAGGAGAGGGCAGTAAGACATGGAAGGGCATGAGTGGCTCGACCTTGGCTTCATTAATCACAGGCTTGTCAATCTGGACAGGGTCTGTATCATCAAAACCATTTCGAGCGATAAAAGCTCGCCAGCTATCACCGTGGAGAGTTAAGTGATGAACAATGATGAGTCTGATTAGTCCATGGTGGAACAGGCTACTATCGACCTTCTCCCTTTTAAACCTTTTTGACATTTTATATAGGCTACGCTGGAAGTAAAAGGGCATATTCAATGGATACCCTATTAAATTCATTAAAAAACGCAGGTGGTAGAGAAAAACGAGTCCATATCGACCCTCACAGGTCACAAATTGTTTGACCACCATCAAAGTATCATGCCATCATGGTTTAAGTGTGGAGATGGGCATACCTCTATCACAGGAGGTGACCTTTTGCGAGACGAACAGTAGCAGCCATGGCACCTCCTCGACCTTCGAATTTTTAAACCAACGTTGTCCCGACGATGGTAACCCTGTAGAAAAACTAATAAACTCCTCATTGATTTCTAACTGAATATCACCCACCTTGGCTCTACAGCCATCAAAAGTCAGGGTGATCTGTTGTGCAAGAAATAAATTAAAACCCTTGAATCGTTGTACAAAGGTGAGCCAGTCGTTATCCTCTAAATCTTTTTGGGCATTGTCGAACAATAGCAAGGCTTGGCTACCGTTCAACTCAATTCGCACCACCGATGCCATGGAGCGAGCACACGGTGAACGATCCAGGGTTTGGATCATATCATACATAGGAGAAGAGTACACGAAGGGTTACCCGAGCTAGTAGAGGTAAAACAGGGATAAGGGATAGGCATGAATGACATCGTGTGAAGGTGGTGGAGATAATTTCTGCCATGCATAATAGTTATTGCCAATGGTACAACCGTCGACGCTTATATCTTTTCAACCCACTATTGTATGGTTTAACAATCTTGTCATTTGCCCGACCAATGAAACCAATGGTAAGCGTATAAACCAATGTGCGCAATGAAATGTTATGCCATAGTTTTAAAAACAAACTTACAAAACGAAACCAATACCAAGTGTTTAACCAATGTGACATGCGTTGTATCAATTCATATCAAGAGTTTAAGTGAGGTACCAATGCGTTTTGAACTAGGTGTTATATCAAATGAAATATATCAAGGGTTTAACCATAACACCTATATATCTTATGAAACCAATGTGAAAAGTAATTTGATCAGAAAAACATGTAAATCCAATTGCCAATGCATCACAAATTAATGAAACGAACATACATAATCAGTCAAAGAATACCCAATGAGTGCAGATCAAAAGGTCTTCCAACTGTATAATGATAAGTAAAATGTAAGTGAAATGGGCATATCGACAAGGAGGATAACGACAGTTCAAATAATGATTTTAATGCGACTACGAAAGACCAAGTTTTCATGCTTACAGTCGTGAAAACAAAAATGAAGGTAAATGTGCAAATGTCGCAAAAATAAAAATGTCGTTTATTTAAACATTGCGACGAAAAAAATATGTTTGCAAAACATTGGTGTAGGCAGCTTATTAGTCAGTGGAAAATGTGAATTGTCTGCCAACAATGGTGACACACTGGTAGAAGCAGTTATCTCTACCAAAAGGAACAAATTCAGATTAGGATAGTAAAGATAATTCCAACTCAAAAACAACAACCAGAAAATCATATAAACATCATCATTAACCAAATATTCCAGCAGTGTTTAAAGGATGAAAACTGATAACAGTCTTAAGACCAGGAAGTCATGATATTAAAGATAAAATCTCCAATACTATTGATAGAGCCACTGCTGCCAGCAGGCATCCATAGCCTCGACAGGGTTTCCATTTAACCCACTCTGTCATCTGTATCCTGCCAAGAAGTTCTGGATCAGAATAAAAGACATTAAGGAGGTTTTTTTTTATTTACAAATTTTCATATACCCGACATTGCTTCACTGCCAACGGTCCTGTTCAATACCCCGACAAAGTTGTCTTAGCGCCATGCATGCATTTACCCGCTTCCAGCAGACTTGTTCAATATCCCGGCGGGTTTACAAGCACTTCCCACAACTCTATTAATAATTTAATTTGTTTTGTTTTTTATAGATATATAGTCAAGCAAGGTGACGCTGAAAATCATGATATTTTAACATATTTTTTAGACCTCATCAGAATTTTTTAGAACTGTCCTTTATTTAGATCTAGAGACGTTTTATTTACAAAAACAACTTTTTAAGGCAGGGAGACATCTTCTGAGTCATTCCTTTACGGAATAGGAACAACGTAAAAAGATAATAGATGATCATGACAAGCTTTACTCGGAGATCGAAATCAGTCAACTTCTTTCAAACAATAGACTTTTCCCACATAGATATAAATTTCAAAAATATACCATTGATGTTTATACCTTTTTCTTAGTAGTTATTTTAGCGAAGGAATTTTCCATTGTCTTTCTGAATAGCTCAGTGTACAGGTATGTGTATCTCCAAAAAAAAAAATGATAAATTCAAATCAAAAACAAAAAAGCAAACGAAAAAGCAAACAAAAGCAAAATATGTACATAATATACAAGGGTTGTTATCAAGCAAAGTATCTCTTCAAGGCCTGGCCATTCACTGGGTAGGTGTCAGGCTGCCCTTTAATATTTTGCAATCGAAAAGAACTTGGACCCAACTTTTCAGCAATTAAAAACAGTCCAAGCCACACATTTTGAAATTTTGTGTGCTCTCCCTTTCCCTCGTGTGGTTTGTCCCACTTCAAGACGAGATCACCTACTTCAAAATTCCTATCAGAAGCAGAATTAGAATTGAACCAGCTTTTAACCAATAGTTGATGTTGATCTAACTTACGTTTATCTTGGGCTCTTACCTCTTCTATCTTCATCAAAGCGATAATTTGGTTTTCCAAAGGGAAACAATCTTCTTCTTGGACTTTCTGTGACAACCGAAGTGAAGGAAGAAGAATGTGAGGTGGCAGAATTGCTTCTCTGCCATAAACGAGAAAAAAGGGGGAGTTACCTACAACATCTTTTGGCGTTACCCTATCATCCCATAATGCGTTTGGTAGTGCATTGTGCCAATTTTTGTGATTTTCAACCACCGTTATCTTGATGATTTTGATCAAGTTCTTGTTTGTCAATTCTGCCAATCTGTTGCCCTAGGGGTAATAACTAGAAGAATACTTCAATTTAATTCCTTTTTACAAAGCGAACTCGCTCATCTCAAGAGAGGAAAATTAAGAAGCATTATCGAATACTAAATAGTCAGGGATACTGAAACGAGTGATAATATTCGAATTTAGAAAGGCAATTACCTGAATGGTGTTGACAGTTCTTAACACAGTAGCTTCAGACCATCGGGTAAAGTAATCTGTGGTTGTCATGATAAAATTGTGTTGTTGCAAGGATGGAGGGTTGATCAAACCTATGATATCAAGGCCCCACTGTTGAAAAGGGGAATCTACTGAAACGGGTTGCAAAGGAAAGGATGATTTTTGTAACTGCCCTGATGATTTCTGACAGATGATACATTTACGACACAAGGCATGGGCATCTCTAAAAAGAGTGGGCCAGTAATAACCATCTCTTAAAACCTTATGAGCAGTGGTGTCACCACCAAAATGACCACCATATTCTCCTGCATGCAACTCGAGCAAGAATTTTTCTGCTTCGTCTTTTTCAAGACAACGCATCAGTACGCTGTCAAAATTTTGACAAAACAGAACACCATTAACCAGATGAAAGGAGGCAGACTTTAATCTCAATGCTCTTCTTTTAGCGGGGTCCATGTGATGGGGGGCTGACCCATGTTCAATACAGAATCTTATATTGTCATACCAAGGACTGACAGGGTTTTACGCGCAACAGATTAGACTTTGATCGTGTTGTCCTAGGTTTGACGTATTTCTTTCTTCTTGCTGTCCTGCTGTTGAATCAACAACTAACTTGCATAACCCTTGGCCTCTCACTATCTGAGCTGGGGATATTTCTAAGTCATACTCCTACAAGGAGGTGACCCAGTTAGCTCTCTTTTCTCCTAGTTCCTTCTACACTAACAGATTCCTAACGGCTGGGTAGGGGACAATGACTTTCATCCTTGACTTCAAAAGATAGGACCGGAAGTGCTTGACTTATTTGAAAATAGCATAGTCTTGTCGATCTATCGCTGGGTAATTAAGTTCAGCGCATTTAAAAGCAGAGCTCATAAAGGCAATGGGTACTTCATTTTTTTCGGCATTCTTTTGGGTTAAGATGACATAGGAACGGTCAAAAGCAAAAGTGTAGTGTAAAGTCTTGAGAAAAATCTGGGCTCATGAGAGACAGAGCGTCTATTATGGCCTTCTTTATTGCATTAAAATCTTGATTTTCTAGGGGTCCCCAGTGATATTGGGTGTCTATCTTTATCAGATTTTGTAAAGGCCTGACCATTTCGAAGAAAATGGGGACAAATCTTCTCACGAAGTTAATCTAGCCTAAGAAAGACTGCATAGACTTTTTGGATGTAGGAGGGGGGAGTTTCACAATGACTTGAGTCATTTCAGGGTCAATAATCATCCCTTCACTAGACACAATGAATCCCAAGAGTTTACCCTGTTCTACTGCAAAGATGGATTTTTTAGGATTCAAGGAGATGTCGTATTTGCGACATCACAGTAGGACGACTCGTAAGTGAGCTAGATGATCGTTTTTTTTTTTAGAAAATACAGTCACATCATCTAAGTAAACTACAATGAACTGATTGATTAAGCCTTGGAAAGCAATGTCCATTGCTATCTGAAAAGTGGCACTGGCATTAATCAATCCAAAGGGCATTTTACGATAAGCATAAGTGCCCCACGGAGTACGGAAGGTAGTTTTAAGTTGGTCTGGTGGGGACATCAGGACTTGGTTGTATCCCGAGAAACCATCCAGTAAGGATAGCCTATTAGAACCAGATACCTATTGAAGGATCTGTTCCATGGGCGGGACAGGATATTTGTCTTTATCAGACGCTCTATTAAGGTTTCAGAAATCGACGCAGAGTCGAATTTCCCCACTTTTCTTCTGGACTGGGACAAGGTTAGAAACCCACTAAGTGTGTCTAACAGGAAAAATTATCTTAGCATTTAGGAGCTTATTCAATTCTTTTTTAACAGTCGGTTCGAGCTTGGGGTGCATTTTCCTTAGTTTTTGTTGAAAGGGTAAGGTTTGGGTCTTCGTCTGAATGACATGTTGTATGATGTTAGGGTCGAAAGTTTTAAGGTCATCATACGTCCATGCAAAGACATCTTTGAATTCTTTGAACAATTTAATAATTGCAACTTTTTCTTGTTGAGAACATCCCAACCCTAGATTAATGCACTGAGAATTTTCATTAGTTCCTAAGTTTACTTTTTCATAAGATAACGAGGAACTATTGGTTTTACAATTGACCGTCTTTTTAAATTTATTTTGAAAATAATAAAACTTTTGTAATCTAATTACAGATTTAGGGATCGAGTTTACCATATCCGATGAATATTCAGGAGTTCTCGGATCTGGTATTACTGTGAAATCGCGCAAATTGTCATCGTGCATGTGTTCGTCTATCGCCATGCCTTGAAATGTTTCTTCCATGTGCAGAAAGTTAATAATCTATTGATCGTTGTCAAAGGCTCTCCAGTTCGTGATGTTGTCAGGAACAGATGGCCAAAACAACAGCTCAACAGAGAATGCATCTAGGGATAAGCCTTCTNTTTGTTTTGTTTTTTATAGATATATAGTCAAGCAAGGTGACGCTGAAAATCATGATATTTTAACATATTTTTTAGACCTCATCAGAATTTTTTAGAACTGTCCTTTATTTAGATCTAGAGACGTTTTATTTACAAAAACAACTTTTTAAGGCAGGGAGACATCTTCTGAGTCATTCCTTTACGGAATAGGAACAACGTAAAAAGATAATAGATGATCATGACAAGCTTTACTCGGAGATCGAAATCAGTCAACTTCTTTCAAACAATAGACTTTTCCCACATAGATATAAATTTCAAAAATATACCATTGATGTTTATACCTTTTTCTTAGTAGTTATTTTAGCGAAGGAATTTTCCATTGTCTTTCTGAATAGCTCAGTGTACAGGTATGTGTATCTCCAAAAAAAAAAATGATAAATTCAAATCAAAAACAAAAAAGCAAACGAAAAAGCAAACAAAAGCAAAATATGTACATAATATACAAGGGTTGTTATCAAGCAAAGTATCTCTTCAAGGCCTGGCCATTCACCGGGTAGGTGTCAGGCTGCCCTTCAAGATTTTTCAATCAAAAATAACTGGGACCCAACTTTTCAGCAATTAAAAACAGTCCAAGCCACAAATTTTGAAATTTTGTGTGCTCTCCCTTTCCCTCGTGTGGTTTGTCCCATTTCAAGACGAGATCACCTACTTCAAAATTCCTATCAGAAGCAGAATTATAATTAAACCAGCTTTTAACCAATAGTTGATGTTGATCTAACTTATGTTTATCTTGGGCTCTTACCTCTTCTAGCTTCATCAAAGCGATAATTTGGTTTTCCAAAGGGGGACAATCTTCTTCTTGGACTTTCTGTGACAACCGAAGTGAAGGAAGAAGAATGTGAGGTGGTAGAATTGCTTCTCTGCCATAAACGAGAAAAAAGGGGGAGTTACCTACAACAGCTTTTGGTGTTACCCTATCATCCCATAATGCGTTTAGCAGTGCATTGTGCCAATTTTTGTGATTTTCAACCACCGTTCTCTTGATGATTTTGATCAAGTTCTTGTTTGTCAATTCTGCCAATCTGTTGCCCTAGGGGTAATTACTAGTAGAATACTTCAATTTAATTCCTTTTTCCAAAGCGAACTCACTCATCTCAAGAGAGGAAAATTAAGAAGCATTATCGAATACTAAATAGTCAGGGATACCGAAACGAGTGATAATATTCGAATTTAGAAAGGCAATTACCTGAATGGTGTTGATAGTTCTTAACACAGGAGCTTCAGACCATCGGGTAAAGTAATCTGTGGTTGTCACGATAAAATTGTGTTGTTGCAAGGATGGAGGGTTGATCAGACCTATGATATCAAGGCCCCACTGTTGAAAAGGGGAATCTACTGAAACGGGTTGCAAAGGAAAGGATGATTTTTGTAACCACCCTGATGATTTCTGACAGATGATACATTTACGACACAAGGCACGGGCATCTCTAAAAAGAGTGGGCCAGTAATAACCATCTCTTAAAACCTTATGAGCAGTGGTGTCACCACCAAAATGACCACCATCTTCTCCTGCATGCAACTCGAGCAAGACTTTTTCTGCTTCGTCTTTTTCAAGACAACGCATCAGTACGCCGTCAAAATTTTGACAAAACAGAACACCATTAACCAGATGAAAGGAGGCAGACTTTAATCTCAATGCTCTTATTTTAGCGGGGTCCATGTGATGGGGGGCTGACCCATGTTCAAGACAGAATCTTATATTGTCATACCAAGGACTGACAGGGTTTTGCGCGCAACAGATTAAACTTTGATCGTGTTGTCCTAGGTTTGACGTATTGCTTTCTTCTTGCTGTCCTGCTGTTGAATCAACAACTAACTTGCATAACCCTTGGCCTCTCACTATCTGGGCTTGGGAGATTTCTAAGTCATACTCCTACAAGGAGGTGACCCAATTAGCTCTCTTTTCTCCTAGTTCCTTCTACACTAACAGATTCCTAACGGCTAGGTAGGGGACAATGACTTTCATCCTTGACTTCAAAAGATAGGACCGGAAGTGCTTGAATGCTTTGAAAATAGCATAGGCTTGTCGATCTACCACTGGGTAATTAAGTTCAGTGCCTTTGAAAGTAGAGCTCATAAAGGCAATGGGTACTTCATTTTTTTCGGCATTCTTTTGGGTTAAGATGACGACATAGGAACGGTCAAAAGCAAAAGTGTAGTGTAAAGTCTTGAGAAAAATCTGGGCTCATGAGAGACAGAGCGTCTATTATGGCCTTCTTTATTGCATTAAAATATTTATTTTCTAGGGGTCCCCAGTGATATTGGGTGTCTTTCTTTATCAGATTATGTAAAGGCCTGACCATTTCGAAGAAACTGGGGACAAATATTCTCATGAAGTTAATCTAGCCTAAGAAAGACTGCATAGACTTTTTGGATGTAGGAGGGGGGAGTTTCACAATGACTTGAGTCATTTCAGGGTCAATAATCATCCCTTCACTAAACATAATGAATCCCAAGAGTTTACCCTGTTCTACTGCAAAGATGGATTTTTTAGGATTCAAGGAGATGTCGTATTTGCGACATCACAGTAGGACGACTCGTAAGTGAGCTAGATGATCGTTTTTGTTTTTAGAAAATACAGTCACATCATCTAAGTAAACTACAATGAACTGATTGATTAAGCCTCGAAAATCAATTTCCATTGCTATCTGAAAAGTGGCACTGGCATTAATCAATCCAAAGGGCATTTTACGATAAGAATAAGTGCCCCACGGAGTACGGAAGGTAGTTTTAAGTTGGTCCGGTGGGGACATCAGGACTTGGTTGTATCCCGAGAAACTATCCAATAAGGATAGCCTCTTAGAACCAGATACCTATTGAAGGATCTGTTCCATGGGCGGGACAGGATAGTTGTCTTTATCAGACGCTCTATTAAGGTTTCAGAAATCGACGCAGAGTCGAATTTCCCCAGTTTTCTTCTGGACTGGGACAAGGTTAGAAACCCACTAAGTGTGTCTAACAGGAAAAATTATCTTAGCATTTAGGAGCTTATTCAATTCTTTTTTAACAGTCGGTTCGAGCTTGGGGTGCATTTTCCTTAGTTTTTGTTGAAAGGGTAAGGTTTGGGTCTTCGTCTGAATGACATGTTGTATGATGTTAGGGTCGAAAGTTTTAAGGTCATCATACGTCCATGCAAAGACATCTTTGAATTCTTTGAACAATTTAATAATTGCAACTTTTTCTTGTTGAGAACATCCCAACCCTAGATTAATGCACTGAGAATTTTCATTAGTTCCTAAGTTTACTTTTTCATAAGATAACGAGGAACTATTGGTTTTACAATTGACCGTCTTTTTAAATTTATTTTGAAAATAATAAAACTTTTGTAATCTAATTACAGATTTAGGGATCGAGTTTACCATATCCGATGAATATTCAGGAGTTCTCGGATCTGGTATTACTGTGAAATCGCGCAAATTGTCATCGTGCATGTGTTCGTCTATCGCCATGCCTTGAAATGTTTCTTCCATGTGCAGAAAGTTAATAATCTATTGATCGTTGTCAAAGGCTCTCCAGTTCGTGATGTTGTCAGGAACAGATGGCCAAAACAACAGCTCAACAGAGAATGCATCTAGGGATAAGCCTTCTACAGGAAGAAGTTTAGAAGCTACATTAGCTAATAAATCTACTTCAGAGTTATTCAATCTAGGAATAGAATTTATATTGAAAGTGGAAAATTTATTCATTAAATTTCATACCTCAGACTGGTAGCTTTTGAGATGCGGAGACAGACAGTGGATAGAGTCTCTTACCTGTCTAACCACTATTTCAGAGTCGCCAAAGACGGTTAAATTTTGAATGTTCATATCCAAATATTTTCTGAGACCTTGTAGTAAAGCCTCATATTCTGCAGTATTATTAGTACATTCAAATTCCAACCTACATGCAATCAATGTTTTGTTACCTGCCGGATTGATAATGACGCAACCTGCTCCAGCTCCTTCTTTGGATTTTCACACGTCGAAATACAGAGACCAAATTTGATTTGCCTCGAGTACATGGGACCTTTGCGTGGATGCTGTTGGCTGCATATATGCTACAATATCGGATTGTTGTTCTAGATTGGTGATAGGTGAAGCCTCGACCATGAAATTTCCGAAGAAGGTGCCCATCCCTTGTACTTCAGGTGAATTAGTAGAAGGTGTATACGGTTCGTTGGGATCGTTCAAATCTGTGACCATGAACTTAAGGTAGCGCTCACGATTTACTTTGATTTTGTTAGGCTTGTCGTTCTCTGGAAGCCATAGATGGGACCAATCTGTCACGAAATAACCGCGTAGTTGTTCCGACCAGTCCCTGCTTAAAAACAGACCATACACTTCTAGAATATCCACAATAATTATATCAATAACTTGATGAACCTTGGGGTTAGACGATAATCTAATAAGCAGATTCTTTAGTTTGCCTATAACTTTAACAATTGTCCAATCAAGTTGTATGATTTTTAAAGTCGAGGGTTCAACTTAAATGACCAAAAAGACCAAGGCATCACATTGGATGATGCTCCTAATTCTACCATACAATTGTGCACATTTCTATTAAATATATCGAAAGTTAATAGGAAAGGAGGTACATTTTTGCAAGTACTAAGAGTAGTAGCTTGTGGCTTTTTACTCGCAGTTTCTAAAGCTATTTTATCTACATTATTTACATTATTTACATTAATTACATGAAATCTTCCCTTATCTTGAGGATCAAGATTGTTTTTAGTAGAATTCTTCTGGGGAACTTTGTTTTGCTCAACCTTGTTACCATTAGAATTACCATTTTTGCCATTCTTCGAGATATTTTGTAACATTTTTTGTAGCAAAAATGGAAACTTAAATAACTCATAAACAGAAATGTTAGCTCTCAACTTTTTAAGATCTTAAACTACATCGTAATCTAAGTTCGGGTTCACATTACTATGTTTAGTCTCAGCTGATTTAGATTGCTTTGGAGGCGAAGTTGTAGTGTTTTCGGTAGAAGGTTTGTTTGTTGTCTTACTCCTAGTATTATAAGGATGAATTGTCTCGAAGTTAGATTGAAAGATGCTATTCGAGAAGTGTCCAAAAATGTTTGGAGAATACTCTTCTTCTTGAACTATTTCTTGTTCAACTACCTCCTCAGGGATCTCAGGAGGCATCAAGTTATCTTGGGCTTCTAGAATTGTTTGAAGGGCACATTGTAGAATTTCTAGATTAAAACCTTCGGTGGTTGGGTTAGGTAGGTTGGTGGGAGAAGGCTTCCAGAACGGGGTTTTGTAAGGCCCTTTGCTCAAGGAAGCTTCTTCGGTTGACCTTTTCAAGTTTATAACTTGATTTGACAGTTTTTGAACAACTTTAGTTAAGTTTTCTAAATCAGAGCTTTCGGGTTGTGTTTTACTTTGAGTGGGTCTGGGGAGGATTTCGATCTTCTTTTTGGAAGAAGCATTAGTCTCAGTTTCATTGCTAGTAGAGTCTTTAAGACTAAGTATGTCTTTTTCAATCTGGTTGGCCTCCTCGAAGGCTTGTAACAACGTCGCTTTCTTAGATCGTTTAACCCAAATAGATATGCTTTGATGCAAATCATTAGTGTAGTATGCTATTATAAGACTCTCAGCAGGAATGGAATCAATAGGGATTCGGTTTTTAAGTGTCAAGAATATTTGATTAAAGTCTTTAACTTTTTCTTTTGGGTTCATTCTTAAGCTAGAAAGGTCCATGACTAGGACTTCTGGAGGCTTATCGTCTCTGAACTTTTCCAAAAAGCATGACTCAAACTTTTCCCAAGATAGGATGGTATGGGGTTGTTGAGAAAAGTACCATGTGGATGCATTTCCCTCGAAAGTATAGGGGAACAACGTACAGACAACATCTTCAGGTTCGACATTGCGGAGTCTTATGGCTAACATAAACTTTTTAATGTGATCTTCAGCGATCTGTTTTGAGTCATGATCAAAATTGGGAAGCCATTTCTCTGAGTGTTTAGGTAGAGGGTGCTAAGCTCTAGGTATGGCTACGGCATCCTGATCAAGCTAGGGTCTAGTAGGGTTGTTCTGATTTTCCATTGGGTTAGTGGGTGTGGAAGGCTGAGAAGGGGAATTGCCTTCATGAGAGGAATCTCCTCCAGAAGAGGAAGGAGATGATGGAGGTGGTGAAGGAGGTATCCCAGATCCTCCTGTAGTAGGATTTGATATGGGATCTAAAGGATTCACAGTGAGGTTAGTGTCTCCTAATTGTTATCTGATATCAGAGAAGTCCAAAGTTTGTCCCCATGGACGGTTATCTTTCCTCAAACGGGCTAAGGCACTATGTGTTTTTATAATATATTGACGGACAATCTCTTGTATGTCACCACCTATAGGATTAGGGGTTGCTGGCTCAACTGTGATCTGTGGATCATTGGTTGATGTGGTTGTTGTTTGAAGGGGAATATTATCATTTGAATGGCTTCTAGTCACTATAGGTGAGTGATTAGGTGGTGGAGGATTCTTGCGACCGCCTCATGCCATTAATTAAATTCAGGCCCTCCTTCTAGCATCATTTGTTGACGGGCGAAATTGACCATTTGTCAATTAGGAGAGTGGAACCGGTCCGGGTTTGTCTAATAACCCAAGCCATTTGGGATGAACCACCCTGATGGGTTTAGCGGCTCCGTTAGCCGATCTAAGTCCTAAGAAAACAAAAAAAGAAAAAAACTACTCTA
>JZKD02S0061680.1:0-25662 GCA_000966675.3 Picea glauca
AGGCAATAAGGACTTTAATTATCTAGTAAGTTTTAATAATTCAAAATAATTTTGTATCCTGGGTTATAGAAAACCTAGATTCTTGAACCCGCCTCTCAAACTTGGCTTGAATCTACTCACTAGAGAGTTTTTGTATTTTATCCTAGATACTTTCTTCCATTCCCTACAAATTTTCTTTAACTTCCTCGAAGAACCTGGAGCAATAGAAACAAGTTGTATATCCAGCTTCCTTTTCCACTTTGATGACATACCTATGGTCACAAGGGATAGGGGCCTTCAAGGTATAATCCCTAGGCTTCCTTTTCCACTCTGGCGAAATACCTATGGTCATAAGGGATAGGTGCCTTAAGGGTACAATCCCTAGGATTTATTTTTCAACCTTACCCCACCAAAGGATTGTTTCCCACGGTCATGGTGGTTGTGAATGGTATGGGAGTGATGATAAGCCAAATCATGGGTACATTGAAGGGAAAATACCCTAAGTTATCTCCCAGAATACCCAAGACAACAATGGCACTAACATAGCTTGAATGGCCACCCCAATACATTTCCAAACAACTCAATATTACTCAAATTTGACCCAAAACAAGGTGAATTGAAATCCCAACAATCCCACCCTATAGTACTTCGAAGCTCCACACCTAGATATAGTAATAGTAATAGAAAATTACAAAGGGTGTCTGGAGACTGGTTTGTGCAGAACCATGGCGTGCTCACAAAAACTTGAGCTTGTTCGATGCAATCAACATCTCCCTACAGGACCAACTTCCTTCCCCCTGCAATTGACATCCTCTAGTTGATAATCTCCTTCACCAATGTATAACCCTCAATCACGTAAAGTTGCATGATGTGAGGGATCATTTCACAATTTGGCAATTGAAGTCCCATACAATTTCAAGCCAGACAGATCTCCCACAACCAAAACAAAACCAACCTCTAATTCCTTTCCCTTCCTCATGCTTGTACTCTTGTGCATGTTGGAGGCCAGACAACATGTGGGGAGTGTTATGGCCCCAACACTTATCACCCCATCCGAGTGGAGATGTAATTTTATTATGGTCATCTATAATTGGTCAATTATGTTTTTTTATTCATTTTATAATGTCAGATATGAAAAGTTAACAAGCATGTATAACCATTATGTTGAAAACAAACTGAATTTTTTTAGAAGACCCCAATAAAAGAATAATAATGATGAAGATACTCCTTCCATTTTGATAACTTTATGACACAGATGTAATGTCACATTTTAAGATTTGGCGATTTTCATAATTCGTAGTGCCATGCACTTTGCCAAGGTGTTTGTTTTTAAATAATATTTGTTATTAATATCAACAACTTTATTACTTATTAAAAATATTGATATTTATGAGAAACTAAATTTGATGAATACATAGAAATTAAAAAATGTATACAAAGGAAGAAAAAGAAAAAGAAGGTACTTGAAGATATTTTAAAAGAGGAAAGTAAGTACATTCTGATTTGTCTTAGAAAAGGTTAGAGAAAAATGACTAGAGAATGTGTGTGTGTGTGTGTGTGTGTGTGTGTGTGTGTGTGTGTGTGTGTGTGTGTGTGTGTGAGAGAGAGAGAGAGAGAGAGAGAGAGAGAGAGAGTTTAATTTGATTAATAAGAGTGATTTCTAAAATATTTAACCAAACAAACTGATTTTTAGAATGCTAACCTTTAACAAATTCAAGTTGTTAGGAGTAGGGACGCTCTAGAACAACAAGTACCTCCATAATAGAGAAAACAATATCCCACACAAACCATGTGAACCAAAAAATGCAGATCCATGTTGACCAATGTGACCCAAACTACACAAACTCTAGTTTCCAAGCCACCAAGATTCAAAGCCCCACAATTTAGATCCAAAAATAGAGCCACCAAATCCTCATGAACTAGGGTCAACAAAACATAAATCCAATAAACAACCAGATCTAGGATCCCATAATAATAAACTAGAATAGATGAAATCTAATGTAGAGTCCCAATTCAAACCTAATCAAAGAAGAACTAGAGACCATAGACCAATGAAGTACCACAAATCCTTAGGAAAAAAAATGGCATCGAGAGCTATTATCCCACCTACAAGAAGAATAAATTTTTTAGTGTTTGATGTGCCTAATCCTACATTTAACTTTAAGTGTGCAAGAGTACTTCATACTGAATACTCCTTGGTCGTCATGTATGGTAATTAATCACCCTATGTGATCCGACCCTAACCCCTCTTAGTTGGTCATTAGTTAGCATGATATATTTTCCATGTAATAAAGGCTGACATTAGTTAATAAGGCCTATTAAATAAATGTGAACAAGTCAATGTAGGAAAACCTAATAGAAGATTTCATTTCTAGAAATAAATTCCTCTAAAATGTTCTTTAGAAGATATAATTAGTATAAATAAGAATAGGAGGTATGAGAAAACTTATCTTGAGTATTATTGTAAGAGAGATCTGCTCATTTTGGAGGTTTCCCCCACGAAAAGGCAAGTGAACAAAGCTCTCTTGGTGCTATCAATATTATATTTATGCTCTCTACTGAATGTTCCTATTATTCTTGGGGTATATTTGCTTGTTGTGTTATTTGTTTCAGGTTAAGCATATTACAATTGGTATCAGATCTCTTTCCCAAGCCAACACGTACCCATTTTGTTTTTGAAATTTGTAGGCTAGAGACATGTTCCAACGTCTTTTAACTACAGAGATATCGTTCAACGCATAAATCTGTGGTCGGGGAAGCAAAGATGCAAGAAATACAAGAGGTTTTTAAGCTCACATTTTTGGACACCCTTTTAACCCCTGTTGGTACCCCTTCGAGTGGTAGTGCATCAGACAACACATGTACACATGTTCTCTATTCCTCGTACCTCTGGTATATCAGAAGACCCCGAGGATATCCTAAAACCAACTCTAGATCAATCGATCAACCACCTGACTGTTATAGTTCCACTGAGAACATCACTCTAGAAGATACTCTCTAGTACTTGGGTAATTGGGTAATACAGATAAGGATACAGTCGAGCCTCATTAGTTGGTGACCTGAGATATTGGGTCGAGTACTACTATTCAACCCCACATGTATATCAGAGAGCTATAGCACGGGGAAAAACCTTGTCTGTGGGAACCCTGAAAACCCTTACCCTTGGGAAAGAAACAAAACAAGAACAATCAAGCTCTATTGTCTTGCAACCTTGCCTTCTGTTTTCGGGCTACGAAATTACTACACATTTTTTCATGTTAAGAATTTGGGCATTTTGACATTGCAGTATTATTTATATCAGAGTGTAACTCCGCAGGTGTAAAAAAAAAGAGTATAGTGGTGCCATTGACACCCTAATTTGGGACCTCCGCCATTTGATTCCTCTCTTTGTCCTGATTACATTGGTGCTTATCATTTTTAGCCTATTTTTTTTGTGGACCCAACCCCCCTTCCTAACACCCTCATTTGGGACTTCTCCCATTGGATTCCTCTCTTTGTCATTATTTTCATGGTACCTATCATTTTTAAGCCTATTTTTTTGGTGGACCCGACCCCCCTTCTTGACACCCTTATTTGTCACCTAGCCTAACAAACTCCTTATGTTGTGTTGATCATTAAGGTATCATTCTACCTAAGCCTCCACAATGGCCCCTACAACCCGCTCTCAGAACCTGGAAGAGTTGGACAATATGGTAACCAAAATGTTCGAGGACATGGACCAGATAACTAAGAGTCTGAGCTCCCTCACCCAATAGTTGCAAGACTTTGTGACGCAAAGAAATGGTAAGAACCCTGAGTACCACTCTAAGGCTACTCATTCTTCTCATTGTGAGAATACTCATCCTTCCCACTCCCCTTGGGGTTCTCCAAATTCCTGAAATAAGGTGCCTAAAGTTGAGATGCATAAATTTGATGGATCAGACCCGGTTGGTTTGATATCCCAAATGTAACACTACGTCTCCCTCCATTATATTCGAGATGATGAGACCAAAATCCATGTGGTGTTTTTTACTTGGATCAAGAATGATGGAAATGATGGCAATGGAAAAATAAATGCTATCCAAGACAACCAAATTGGACCATGTTCACCAAAGCAGTTTGTGCTCGTTTTGATAGGGAATCTCATTTTTTGAGACAACTCACCAAGCTAAGACAAAGAGGGTCAGTAGCAGAATTCATTACCGCATTTGAACATTTGTCTATCAGAACTGAGGGCTTATCTAATGAGTTATATCTTGAGTGTTTCCTCAGTGGCTTAAAGGATGCTATTAGGGCTCATGTTTGCATGCACCATCATGTTACCTAGTTGTAGGTGTGCAAATTAGCATTGGACGTTGATAGCATTCTTCATGCCCAACCTCTTCATTCTGTAGTTCCCACCCGCCCTCATCCAGGGGCTTCCCCTGCTCCAACACAAACTTTGAAGGTCCAAAAGGTATCTCTAGCAGAAATGGTTGAAAATCAGAAGCAAGGACTTTTATATTATTATGATGGAAAGTGCTTGTCGGGCCATAAATGTAATGAACAAAAGTTCTTCCAGATTGATGGGTCAGCTCCCACCTCCTTCGAGGATAGACTGTCAGATGACGCCCCAGACTTCAAGGACCCGCAACCAACTCCCCCCATCCTGGATCCAGTCGCACCTCCTATGGAATCGGAGGAAGTTGTCATATTTATCCATGCCCTAGTAGGTATTTTTGCTCTACAGACATTAAAAATCAAGGGCTACATCAAACATAGGTTGGTCATGGTGTTGATTGGTAGTGGAAGCACCCATAATTTTATTCACAGCAGGGTCACTGAGGATTTCAATTGCTTTATTAGACCAGTTTTTAATTTTCAAATTCTTATCGCTAATGGTGGTACAATGGAATGTGAGGGTTGTTGTGAGAATGCCAAACTCCAAATGGGTGATTATAACCTGAAAAATCACTTGCTTTCCATTGCCATGGGTGGTTTTGATATTGTATTGGGTGATGAATGGCTTACCGTAGGATTTATTACCATGGATTATCAAGACTTATATATGAGCTATACTCAATGTTATAATACATATACCCTCGAAGGCCTACAAGTTGGCTCCACATAAATTATTAATTCTCATAGGAAGGAGAAATTCCTGAAGAAAGGGCACCATGGTGTGATTGCTCAACTTAATGCCATCCAAGTACATGATCAATCATCTCCAGCAGTACATCTTAATCTGCAACTGGTCTTGGATAAGCACCACAGGGTCTTTAAGACACCCACGAACTTACCCCCTCCTAGGGTGAGCATGATATCAACATCCCTATTCTTCTAGGCAGTCATTCCCCTAATGTACGCCCCTATCAATATCCATTTGCTAAAAAAATGAAATAGAAAAAATATTGCATGAATTACTAGAGGTCGGTATGATTCGCCCAAGTACCAGCCTGTATTCATCCCCCATTGTGATGGTCTTAAAAAAAGAAGGTTATTTGCAAATGTGTCCATATTTTTGCACCCTTAATAAATTGACCATTAAGGATAACTTTCCCATTCTTATCATTGATGGTATATTGGATGAACTCCAGGGTGCATGTTTCTTCAAAAAATTAGATTTTCGCTCAGGCTATCACCAGATTCGGATGAATGAAGCAAATATTCTAAAGACTCCTTTCAAAACTCATGAAGGATATAATGAAATCTTGGTAATTCCTTTTGGACTTTGCAATGCCCCATCTACCTTCCAAATTCTCAAGAACAAACTCTTGAATCCCTACCTTTGGAAGTTTGTTCTGGTTTTCTTTCATGACATCCTCATTTACAGTCACACTTGCGATGCCCATCTACACCATGTGGACAAAGTACTCCAATTGTTGCAAGAATAAATTTTTTGTTATATTTAACTAAAATATTTTTAATTCTATCAAAATTAATAAAAATATTAGTAAAAATATTTAACAATAAGTTTTAAAAATATAATTTAATAAAAAAAATGAGTTAAAATATTAATCAAAATGGGCAATCATTGATTGATTCATTTAATTAAGTTTCTAAACATGTTTGATCAGCATATTGTATCTTCTTATACAACAAAGAATTCACATTGAAAAATGGTTAAACATTATATAATAATGTTAAATGATTACCAAGGAAAAAATATTTTAATTAAAATTAAACATTATATTGCATCTCTAATTTAAATGATTGATGCAACCCAACACAACCATGAGTTTCCTACTATATAGTTTACAATTTTCAAGACCAAGGTTCCACCACCATACATAAGGATGGACTATTAATTCATGTACCTAACATGAACTATCATTTTGAGATTCAAAGTTAAATTATTAAAATCAACAATTTTAAAATTACCACTCTATGGGAAATTGGTAAAAAAAAATTATTACTTGTAAGAATTTAAAAAAACAATTTTTTTTACTATGTTTAAATGTAGATGTGAAATTCATACCCTCTGAATAAATTTATAAAAAACTTCTTAATAATAAGAATTGTTTTCACAATTTAATATGCATGATGTTGTCACTATATAAAATTTAAAGAATAATTATTTTGTTATATTTAACTATAACAATTTTAATTTTATACAAATTAATGAAAAATGAGTAAAAAAATTTAATAATAAATTTAAAATATATAAATTAATTCAGAAAAATGTTTTAAAAAAATAATTAAATTGGACTATCATTGATTGAGTCGTATAATCAAGTTTGTAAAAATGTTTAATAAACATATTTTATTTTTTTTCAGGACAAAAAAAATCACCTTGAAAAACGGTTAAACATTGTATAATGATATTAAATTAAATGATTGCTATATAAAAATGGCATTAAATGATTTTGTTGCTTAAATTTTTTGAAATAAACTATATGAAAGTTTATGAAATGTCGACATTTCAAATGGACACTCTACCCATCATCAAAGATAAATAAAACTATAATAGTTATGAAAAGAACTATTGAAAATTATTAATAATAGCCCTTTAAAAAAATTATCATTGGGAAGATTAATAATAAAATGATTATAGAAATATTAAATAAGTATTAGAGTAATAATTGGATTAAAAGAATTAGTAATAATTTCATAAATGAAAATTATTAATAATAAATTTAATAAATGAATGAATTTTTTTTGATAGAGGACTAATAAAAATGATATGAGTTGTCCTTTAAACCACAAAAACGTGGGGGGAAGATGTCTAAAGAATAAAGCATTAAGAAACTAAGGCGAATAGCATTTTAATAATAAAGGATCCATAAGGGTGAATCGTGGAATAAAGTGAAAAGGGGAGCAATTGATGCCAACTAAAGAGATAATAAGTGAGAGTTGAATAGGATTCCAAAAGAGAATAAACCTTACAATAAGGAAGTTTGAAGAATTTAAGGTTAATAAAACTTTAGAATCTAGGAAACATTATATAAAAAAAATCAAGGAAATTTAACAAGGATAATTAAAAGGGGTAAAAAGAGTAAGTTGAGGAAAACTTTGCATGAGTAAGATGATGGATTGAATGATTAAATAATTTTAAATAGAGTTAAACATTATATGGCATCTATAATTTAAATGAGTGATTTATCTCAAATTTGATTTAAAAAATAGTAATCATTAACGATGTTAAATTTTTTTTTTCCAGACAAAAAAAGTATTTTATATTCTGAAAAAGAATATACATGTATCATTAGAGTTTCAGTCTGTTATAGCCAGTTCCAAACCTCATTTGTCCTATCTATCTTCTATATACAAAAAAAGGGGATTCCTATAACCCTATTATGTCCAATTCTTACGCTCCATTACATATGTAACTAACTGGATTATAAATACTTTAGGTAGTGTGTCCATTTTAAGGCCCATTTGATAGAAAATTTCCCCTCATAGGCGGATTTCCATAACCTCTAATTCTTCTCCATCATGAAATTCATAATATGCAAAGGTCCCTTGTTGTAGCTCCAAAGCCTCTTTTGATAATTCATTGGCTTTTGTATTCAATTCACGAAGAATGTGGTGGAAAGATAAGCAACGGAAGAATTGAAAGGAGTGTATGATCTCCTGCGTGATTGGCTCAAACCTGATATTTTGTATGTTGATCTGGTTCCTGGGCCATTCTATAACAAACTTGGAATCTCTAAAGACCTGAAGCTCCCATAATTATTTTTCTTTTTCCAACTCCAATAGTGTCCATATACCAATCAACTCAGCCCTGTTATTAGTCCCATGCGCGTGAGCATACCGAATATGTATGTAATGTTTGTGGCTATGATATAATACCACCCCTACCCCACAGCGAGGAGGACGACCCTAGCTAACTATATCAGAAAAAACCTCAAGGTATCTCATAATCGATATGCGGGGGGGAGGGGATTACAAGGGTTCTTGTTTCGCGGTCTTTCCTTAAAGTTGGAAGCTTGTTATAAGGTGACAGTGGTTGTGGCCTCTTGTGGTATATCCTATCCTTGAAAAATGGCTTAGTTTCTATCCCACCAAATATTTGTAATTATCATACTAGGAACCCCGGCATAGAGATTGACCACATGGTCTTGTACCTGCATCCTGAAACATTCATCCAGCATTGCTCCAGTTCAAGTTGTTTTGGATTTTAATTTATCTTTGATCAATGATATCACCTGGCCTGCATAAGCACAATTGATAAAAATATGAGAAATGGATTCTAAATAATATTTGCACAACGGACATCTTCTAGGGCCTGACCATCCCCTCTTCAACAAGTTATCCTAGGTTAGCAACTTATTGGTTAGGGCCAGCCATAAGGTGAGTTTATAATGCATTGGAGCTTTGTATTTCCATAAAGGTTTCCACCACCATTTCAACTCCCTATCTCTCAATCGTAGGTCTTGCCAAGATTTATAGCCTAGTTTGGGAGTAAAGGATCCATCTCTGAGATATAACATCCAGAAAAGAGAGTCTTCAATATCTTCTTCTAACATCACATAATTGTTGTAGAGTAAAGCAATATAGGATTCCCATTCATGTGATTTCTCGTTGGGTAAATCAAGGACGGTTGTTGATCTCTAGCCAGCTTGTCCTCTTGGTCGGGGGAGACCCATGCATGCATCTGAAAGATAGAAAATTCCTCCATCTCTAAGGGCTCGCAACAATGGGGCTAACATCGAGTATTGGTTGCCATCACCTAGCCATGATCCTTCTCCTAATCTAAATTGTTGGGCATTCCCTACCTTCCAAGTTTTCCAGGTTCCCACCAAGGGGAAGGCAGCAATGAAGGCCTTTCAGACCAGAGTACTAGCTTTAATTTTATTCGAGGATCTGAACCACTCATCAATCATCTCGTTAGGATAATATTTAGTGTTCATGACGCATACCCAGAGTGTATTACCCTGAGTTAGTCTCCATAAATTTATGCCAGCTAGTGCTTGTGCAAAGCGACTAATGTCCTTTAGGCCCCAGCCTACCAATTCCTTCAGAAATGTTATCTTTTTCCAACTTACTAGCGTTATGCTAGTCAAGGAGTGTTGTCCATCCCAAAGGAACTGGAAACACACTTGTTCTATCTTTTGTAGGACTCCCTTGGGAATTGCCATGATAGAATTCCAGTAGACCGGGATGCTTTCTAGTACCACCTTTGTTAGAACTTGTCTTCCTCCTCTCAAGAGGGTCCTATTGCCCCATACCATTATTTTTGCCTTGATCTTCTTTATCAACCATGTCCTTCTTACTTGTGGTAACATTATGGTTTTAGATGGAATCCAAAATATTTGATGTCATCCTAAATGGGGAGAGGTTGGGCAAGGAGAAGGCCTGTTATGGTGGGTTGTTTTGCATCTGGCACATTGTTTAATATAATGCTCAAATTTTCCATGTTGATTTTCATTCCATTCGCTTTGAAATAGAGCTCCAGTATCTTCTTGAGAGATCATCCTTCTACCTGTGTACCAAATATACTACAAAATATGTCATCCACAAAGATAAGGTGTGAGACAGTTTCTGAGATGGTAACCTTAATGCATTTTATAAATTTGTTGTGTCAGGATTCTTTGATGAGTATGTTGAGAGCCTCTGCTACAATTAGGAAGAGGAAAGGGGATAATGGGAATCCCTAGCAGACTCCCCTGGATACTTTAAAGAAGCAAGATGGAGACCCATTGATCATCACCGCAAAGGAGGCGCTATTAAGGCACCCCATGATCCAATTTACCGAAATGTGGTCAAGTCCCATCTGTAAAAGAACCAGGCAAAGGAAGGTCTATTATACCTTATCATATGTCTTAGACATATCCAGTTTGAGGATGATAGCCTTGAGATTATTTTTTTAACAGAGTGTAGTGTTTCTTGTGCCAGAGCGACATCATCATGTATCTGTTAGTTATCTAGAAATCCAAATTGTTCTTCACTGATGAATTTGCTCATCAAAGGGAGAAGGCATCTAGCAATGATCTTGGAGATTAATTTGTAGGCCACATTGGCACAAGCTATTGACATGTAGTCCCCAAAAGAATCTTATTTAGGCATTTTGGGAGTAAGACATATGAAGTTGGAGTTGAGGACACCATGGATTTGGCCAACCCTATGATATTCACAGACCATTAACAGTAAATCCTTCTTAATGAGATCATAATTTTTTTTATAGAATTCTACTAGGAAGCCATCCAAGCAAGGGCTCTTTCCACTTTGCATCAAAAAAAGAGTTGACTTGATCTCTTCCTCTGTGAATTCCTTTGATAATATCTTATTCCTCTCGTCCGTGAAAACCTGACGGAATTTTTGAATGACAACAAGGATTTCTTATATGGGACAACCTTCCAGAGATCTGAAGAGGTTCTCGAAGTATCTAGCTCCAACTTCCACTTTTTGTGGGAAGGTCGAGGCTACATTTCCTTCTTCATCCTTGATATCCCAAATCGTATTGACATTCATTTAGTGATTTGAAAAATTATGAAAGAATTGTGTATTATTGTCTCCCACTTCGATCCAAAGGGCTTGACTCTTTAATCGCTAGACCTATTCCTCCTTAACGATCCATTCACTATGTCGTTCCTCAAGTTTTTCCAGCTCCTCTAAATGTTCAGAGTCAGGGATGCCTTCTTCCATACATTTATGTAGCTTTGATACGTTATTTTCTATCTCAAGGAGGTCCTTTGCCTTGTTTTTCTTCCATACTGGAAGCCATTGTTTGATGGATATTTTGCTGCAAGAAAGTTTATCCCCAAATTGTTTCATCATGGGAGATAGATTGTCAGAGGAGAGGTGGAGCCAATTGTTTTTTACCAAATTTATGAAATCCTCTTCCACAAACTAGACTTGGAAAATTTTGAGAGGGGATGGAGGACGGATAGTGCCAGGAACCCATTGTAGCCATCTAGGGAGGTGATCAGAAAATTCACCTTCACCAACCCAGGACCTGCACTTAAAATTGCTCCTTAGTAATGTATCAGAGGTTAGAAATCTATCTAGTCTTTTAGCTGCAGAGTTCGACCTTTCTCTGCGATTGTGCCAAGTGGGTGATAGTTTGGTAGGCTTAATGTCCATTAGTCCATGTTTCTCTAGGAAGACCGAAAATAAGATATTTTGTCTATCCTCCCTCTGGTAATGTCCCAAAATATCTCATAGGGAAAGCGTGAAGTTCATGTCCCCTCCAACGATAGTGTGAGGCTCTTCAAAGATCTTCTCATCTGATAAGGCATTCCAGAAAGGCACCCTATTCTCATAAGGCCCATAAATGTTGATAATAGATAAGGGGACATTGCAATCCTTGTGTTTCAAGGAAACCATAATCGTTGATCCAGACGAAAACATGGACAAATCTCTAAAGTCGGGGCTCCAACTAGTAAGGAGTCCACCGGACATCCATTTTGCATCCAAGGAACTAAAGGACCAATTCTTCAGGATAGACTGTAGCGACTCACTAGCCTTGGATGCAAAGCACATAGTTTCTTGTAACATGATGATATTAGGGCAATGGCTCGTGATGAGCCGCTTGAAGGCTATTTTTTTATGAGGGCCCCCAATCCCTCTACAATTAAAGAAAAGAATAATTCTTTCGAAGAGGGGGAAAGGGAATTCCCCACTCTAAGGGCCCTATGGATGGTGGATTATGTGCCTTTACGAATATCCACCACTGCCTTCTCCTTGGCTTTGTAAAGAAAATATTTATGGCCTACCTATGACAAGACGAGTGGATCAAGGGCGAGGCCCCGTTTAGAGGGGTTCAGAGATTTCAGAGGTCCTTGAGTTATAAGAGAATATCTCTGAGACAGACATTGGGAGGGAAGGTTAGAGGATATAGAGAGGTGGGCGGCGGGAGCCGAAGCTAAGGGGACGTGGCCAATTTTCGACAAGCACTGGAAAATCAAAGGGCACGAGGGCGGGGGGGAGGAAAGGGGAAGGGGTAGGATGGGGTAGGGAGAAGGAGGGCGAGAGGGATGATTCACAAGGAAGAAATTTGAGGAGGGAGCGATAGCAGAGAGAGGGGGGGAGGAAGGGAGGGGAAGGAGAGAGGGATGCAATGGAAGAGGGCAGTCAGGGTCATAGGAGGACGGGGGGTAGAGCAAGAGGAAGGGAAGAAAACTCCTCAAAAGAAGAAAGATTACCAAAAAAAGGATTAGGGAACAAAACAAGGGGGGGGAGGTTATCCATACCTTAATAGGTCTGCTGCACTTGTTCATCGAGGGTGTTGTTGGTAGGAGGCACCTCATTGTAATCAACTTTCACTTTCTCCTGGCGACCATCCAATTCCACAAAATCGACCTTTTTTGTCCCTCCCATCGAGGACTTTCTCCTCCACACCTATTTTGGACCTGCAAAGAAAGGTTGGGGCTTGGTGCAATGGGATCGAATGTGGCCAATCTCCTGGCATTCGTGGCACCAAAATCGAAGGCGCCAATAGATAATTCTCTATTTCCAGATCTTGTTTTCATAAACTACGTCTAGAGATCCAACTATTCCTTCCTGCATGTCCACCTCTATCTGTATCTAGGCCCATTTGCAGTCCTTTTTAGAGGACCAATTGGGTTCTAGGCCTACAAGGTTTCCCAATTTGTTTCTAATAGAATTAAGTGCTTCCAAAGTCCAGAATGTCAGTGGTAGTCCTGGGAGAATGGCCCAGACCCAAAAAACCACTATGGGTTCTATGGTCAGATCAAAATCCACAGACCATGGCTTGATTGTCAGACCAGAAAGGCCCCAAGTCTATTTCTTTGACAAGAGGATATTACAGTGGGCCTCCGACTAGAGGACAAAATCCATCCAACCACACGTGAGGATGTACCCCAAGAGAGTGAGCCACTGAGTCTCTATCCAAGCCAAAAGAGATTTATCACCGGGATTTTTTTCGGTAGAGCGACCAACCAGAGACCGATCAACATATTGTGAAACCTTTGAGACACTAATGTCCTTGCCGACTACCATTTGTAACAAACCAATTCTTTCCTTGATACACTTTAGACTGTGTCTTCTAGACTTCTGAGAGGGATGCTTGTCTTTTCCAGGAGATCCGCCTGTAGATCCACCAGAAAAATCATTAGAGACATTGGGCAAGGGGGGAAATGGAGGGGGCGGGGAGGGATTATGTGTTGCCATATTTTTTGATGGGTGAGAAAGGAGAGAAGAAGCAAGGGGAGGCTCTTGCATAGGAGCTCTGGCGCCACCATCCCTGCAATCGAATAGAGAGGACTGGGGTGATGTGGAAATTTGCATGCTCGGGTAAGTATGAGGAGACAGGAGGGAATCCATATGGAGGAGAAGAAAGGTGAGAGAAGGATCAGGAAGCCTATTGACAGAACTCAGACTAAGTGAGGATATCCCTCACGCGAGTGGGGGAGAGTTCGTAATCAACAAGTTTTTCGAGCTCCATTAATTCAAGGGTTTATGACCTCAGCATGATAGAAGGGGGATGAAAAATGTGTTTCATAGGGAGGGAGAAAACCGGAAGCATGTGAAATATCCTTGATCTAGCTGATCTGGATATCTATTGCTGAACTACGGTTTTGGCTATTGAATCTGATACTCTGGGGGTTTTTGAATGCGTTTGAGTTACTGTGTGAACATGCTTGGTGATTTTCGCATGTGTGTTCCAATTTATTATGTGTTTTACCAGTATAAGACAATGCATGTGGAATAAGGACAATATATATATATATATATATATATATATATATATATATATATAATGCTGAAAAAAACAGGAAATATAATAATAATTGGACACATATATGATAATCGTCAGTTAGATCTCATGGATCATCACTAGAATACAAATGAACTAATAATAAATACCCGTGATCATAAGAATGGGTATTGGTCTGCGCATGCACGGATAGATCAACAAAAACGGTCCGGCAACGCACGGTAACTGGTATAGAATCTGGAAAACTCACCCTGATGGTGATGCCCATAGGAATGAGTTGCAAACTATCTCAAAATATGTGCCCTGGTCTCTATAGTAATCTCGATGACTGTCAGACTGAAGATCTGATCTCTGAAGCTTCGGATGTCACCCCGTGGGGGTTTGCACACACGCTGGGTTCAATGAGTGCGCCCTACTGATTCCACCGATGGATATGACGATGTATAGCTCAAAATGATCGTCTTGGTCTCCTCTCTAATGGGTCAGGAGGGATTCCTCATATCTGCCCCAGAATGTCCCCTGGAACCTCAAATGTGCTTACTCCAGAGTTGTGCCCTAATGATTGTTTTTCACTTTCCGAAAGATTCCACCGTCGGAAACTAACAACATGTGGCTCAATAGGTGTTCCCTGGCTAGATCTCTAATGGGTCGGAAAGAATCAGCCAAATCTGAACTGTCTCAAGTGGTCGCACAAACCCTCTCTCAAACACTTGCACCCTCACTGACTAAGTTGCGCAATCACTAAAATGGACACTGTAAAGCATGGTGAAAATTATGGTATCTATGATAGGCTAGGGTGTGTCTCTCAACACTGAAACCGATCAATGGTGGTAGTTTCCTCTAGAAATCCACAAAACAACAAGGGGGTTGATTTCCTCCTCCTCTGCAAATATCTCAACGTCAAATCGTAACACAATGAGGAATTAGGTTGAATTCCTCCCTTTATACTCTTCTCGATCTAATTCACCATTGACATCACTTAAGCTAGGCTCTTTTCCTCCTAAGGTGAGAAATTAATTAATTAATCCCCCCTTTAGCACCTTTTTGTTCTAATTCTTCGTTGACTTGGGCTTAAGTGACTTTCCCTTTGCTTTTTGGCTTAATTCCTCGTTTAGCCACCAAATCACTCTTATTCCTCCATATTGTTCCATGTGTGTGTCTGACTATATTATACGGGAACACGTAGACTACTAAGTCACTCCCTGCTGGCCTACTCTTGGGAACGGGACATCACCTTCCTCCCTTCCTGGGATTGCTTGTCCTCAAGCAATATCAATCCTAGGTGTTGCAATATATGCTCTCCCTCCTATGTGGCATCCTCCACTGGAAGACCCCTCCATCTAATCAAGCACTCTCTGATGACCCTCCTCCTCAACTTACACTCTCTCTGCTCAAGCACCTCCTCTGGCACTAGCTCCAACTGGCCCTCCTCATCCAAGGGTGGAAACTCCTCTGAAATGTTGACATGTTGTCCCACTGCCTTTTTAAGGTAAGAAACGTGAAAGACGTTATGAATCTTGCTACCCTCTGGTGGCTCTAGCTCGTATGCAACCTTGCCTACTCTCGTGATGACTCGGTATGGCCCATAAAATTTCGACTTCAGTTTCTCTACTCTGCTCCTCTTTAAGGAGGATTGTTTGTATGGTTGTAATCTCAAAAAAAATAAAATCCCCTACCTTGAAACTGCGCTCAACTCTCTGCCTATCTGCATAGATCTTCTGTTGGTTCTAATCGGTCTGCAAGTTTTCCCTTGCTTCCTGCAGAATCCTCTGACTCTCTCTCTTCCACCCATTCTTTGGCACCCGGGACCCTGTTGTTCCCAAACACAGTCTCCACAAAAGAGGGTGCAATGTACCCATACAATGCTCTGAATGGTGACATCCTGATAGACATATGGTAAGTCGTGTTGTAGCAATACTCACCCATGTGCAACCATCTCACCCATGTGTGTTGTTTCCCTCCTACATAGTTCCTCAAATACCCCTCCACCCATTTGTTGATGATCTTTGTCTGTCCATCTGTCTGTGGGTGGTAATTGGTACTTGTAGCTAGCTTTGTGCCTGCCAACTGAAAAATCTCTTGCCAAAACGCGATGATGAAGCGCCCATCTCTATTACTGAATATCTTCCCAGGTAAACCATGCAACTGGAATACCTCCCTGAAAAACAACTCAACTACCTGTATGGCCTTGTAGTCTGTGGGTATGGTGAAGAAATGTGCAAATTTGGTCAACCTTTCGACCACCACAAATATACAGTCCCTACCCTGCACTCTAGGAAGGCCTATAATGAAATCCATGGAAATTATCTCCCATTTCTGCTCTGGAATGGATAGAGGTTGTAGCAACCCCGTAGGGTAAATACATCAAATAAAGACCGTTTAAAACTAAATACACTGAGTAGTTTTGCATATGTATAACAATATTCAATGCATCTTATTGTTTTACACATTGGTGTGCCATTTATTGTAGCGCACTAGTGCATTCATCCAATTAAAGTTCAACGATGCACTATTTATGTAGGTGCACTCATGCATGTCATGATATAAAAACACACAATTAAGTTTTTTAATTGTTTTTAATTAAAAACCTATATTTCTTAATTAAATGCCTTAACTTATTTCAACGTGCTATATAGAACTAATACATTAGTGCACACTAGTAAATTTTTGTAATTTTTAGAATAAAACTCAATATTGTATGGCAAAGACATAACTAATTTGGTTGAATGTTAATTGTAATACATCGTTGTGTTAATATGTTTAAAACACATCGAGTAGAGATTGTTTTTTTTTTCTTTTTTTCTTTTCTAAACTAGCTATATAGAACTAATACATTAGTGCGCACTAGTAAATTTTTGAAATTTTTAGAATAAAACCCAACATTGTATGGCAAGTACATAACTAATTCGGTTCGATGTTCATTATAATGCATCAATGTGTTAAAATGTTTAAAACACACCAAGTAGAGATTGTTTTTTTTTGTAAACTAGCAGGTTCTGATATTAATATCATACAAAAGTGGTATGAGCATATATGTCTATTGCCTACAACTAGGGAAACTAGGCCACTGCGAATCAGAAAAGAGTCATCATTTGGTCTCTAAAAAAAACATATAACTTTCAAATGTTGAACACATGCTAGCCTAAGTAGTGCATAAGATATACCATGAAACAACAAAACAACACGATGAAAGAGTGGCATCCTAAAATTGAGCATAAAATAAGACATGGTTGTTTTAGTCTAGCGGGCCTACAAATTTAGGTGCCCATGCCCTATCTTTTTTTAGCTTTTTCCATTTGCACAAAGTGTTCTTCAATAAGGATTGGATTGTAGAGGGCACTCCCTGATCATAGAGTTCCTTTAGGCGCTATTATGTTATCATTGTCATTGCCTTATGGGTCAAAAACTATAATATTAATGTAAAAGATTGCTTTGAAAAACTCTTCAAATTTCCTATCCACCAAATCCATCTTGTGGATAATGGCATGTTGTTGGAGGCCTCTTTCCCCTAAAACTTGGGTAACGAAAGATTTATTGAGCCAATAGAGCTATGTCAGCCTAAACATTTAAGTGTCTCTAGTTTTGAGAAATCTTGATTCGGGGAGCCAACCCTTGTATTCTTCCTCAATTTGTTCTTTGGTTATCCTTTTCATCTTTTGATTTGTAGAATTTTCTAGGTATGCCATCTCCTCCATGATCTCATGAGGGAATATAGAATGAAAATATTTTTCTGCCTTCATGGAATCCTTTTCATATTTGGTTGTGTTGTGGAAAGCTCTAGGAGACAAGGCTTCTAATTGTTGGTTTTGATCTCTGTGAAACCCTCTTTCACTAGATTATGGGTCAAACTTAGTGTTTGACCTAGCTATACTCATAGACCAACAAAGGATGGAGGTATCATGTTGCAAATGAGGCCAATGGTTGAGATGGCGTCTGACAGGGGCGACGAGAGTAGGAGCCATAAATGAACTGTCGTAGTGATGAGTCGGGGATAAAATTTGATAATGAATTAATGGAATGGGGTTTAATAGTGAAATCCACCAGCCATTGGAGGTAATCCAAATTGGTTTAATGAAATTCCCACTTTGTAGGATGAGAATCAAAGAAATAGAACATGAAACAACTGAGCCAAGAAACAGAGGAAGAGTAATGAAATACCTAACCAAAAGAAATAAAAATCAAATGCTCAAACCAAGTCTTAGAAAGGGACTTCTTCCATCGATGAATGTATGAGCTGCATGAGTATCCTTGAGTTATGGACCTCTTCGAACCTCTATAAACTAAAATAACGAAGTGCTTATTGCTTCCATAATGGTGCATAACCTGAGTCTTGTCACTAATTAAATTGTAGACTTGCAGGATATGCCCACATTCTACTCCTCCCTTTTTTTTGCATGATGCCATATATGACAGATTGTAGGTTGGCATCCACCTGGATTATGAGGAAGGTGGTGTCGCCGACATATGGCACCCCATCCAGGTGCACCAAGCAGAGATTGTTGAAAACTAAAATAAATTGAGTTTTTTTCATAGAATATGTATAATGATATTGAGTTTGTCTTAATAATTAACTCACAACTGCATCCTATATTGTAGCGCACCAATGTGTTCATCCAATTAAAGTGCATAGTTTAAAATCCCTTTGCTAAAACCTATGGCCACCCACCTTTGTTAGCAACCTTTGTTGTAAATGGACAAGGGAGAATATTTTTGGGGAGGTTTTGCAAAAATCTTCGCTAAAAGATGTTTTCTTTGTAGTGTACAAATAGATTAGATGAAGAGTCCATGGACATGTCAACAAAAGATTCCATGGAATCACCACAAGAAGAGCACCATAGAGAACCTCTAGAAGGGAATAAAAGAGAAGAGCATGAGAAAGAGTCAACATAGTGCCATACGTCAAAGGAACAATAGGTTGAAGAATCGGAAAAAGAAGAACAAATAGTAAAGTTTGTTACATATCACCACCAACAACACTATGAGAAATGACATTCATCAAGGCAAGACCGTGATCTTTGAAAAACCTAATTATGGACTTATGTGGAACCAAAAAAGCACCTAGTATAGAGGCACACAGAGGAATAAAATCAAAGAGTGCAAGCATCTAAGCAGTGAAACAACATCAAGGAACCAAAGAGGAGCAACCATATTCGATATGCAAATGGAATGACAAATGATAGACCCAATGGATGGATTAGATTAGGATGGATGGACGATTGTGATTGGTTTTGATTAACCACACATCCTAACATATTGTATTACCTAATGTAGTGGAATGTTAGGTATGTAGGGAGGTTACCTAATATAATGTGGCCATACTCATTGGATAAGGCTCGCAAGGTAGTTGGTGGGTAATAATTTATGGTGTGTAACAATGAGGAATAGTTGGCACGTGCCCTAGGAATACTCGTGAGAGAGTATATTTACAAATGCATCTCATTGAATTGAACATGTTGGAGTTGTATTGCAACAAGCATTGCTTGTGGAGTGGTTCTGTCCTCAATGGGTAATTGTTGGTGTTTCCCTACCTTAAGGGTATTTTGCATATTCTTGTGTCAGTTCATTTTGCATATTAATAATCTAGCGGTGTCCATGGGGAGTTCTTCACATTGCTCAAACACAAGGATTTCGATCCACTTGGGCCTACAAATTCAAAAAGCTATAAAATATCGCAAATTTAGAGTTTGGGTCCTTGTAAGAATTTGTGCAAGCTATAGAAACATAAAATACCCTATACACGTGGGTCCAAGGATATGAAAATGCTCATTAATCCTAGTTCAATAATGTGTTGAATCTATAAAAAGAGTTTTGCAAAAGCATAAAGAGCTTAAAATCCACGAGTCCATGTGAAAACTTGTGAAAGTCGAGATTTAAAGACTTAAACTTGTCCAATTCCTAGACTTGAAAGGGTTATACAATAATATTACTTGGATAGTTGTATATGTACTAGAAATCATGCATGTTGAGTTGCACAAGGGCCTGCATTTTCCCATTCTCATGGACCCGAAATACTATTAAATTCTAATTAAATGATGCACCATCAGAGGTAACCCAATTTGCAAGATGAGTACCAGAGAAATTGAACATGAATGTAATGTCCCCAACTAGGATACTGTGTTTCAAGCTGATTATTTTAATCAAATACTTTGCAAACAAGGTTGTTGGGTATGTGTTATATTCTTTGCACGAGTAGGAATTTTTTTTGCCTCGGGAAACGCGTCGCATTTTTTGGGGGGGTTTCGGCACATGGTTTTTTGTCGATGGTTTTCTATTTCCAATTAAGGAATTATGGTTGTTGACTAATCCAAGTCATTGGGTTAGGGTTTTGGATGTCGTTGGCTCCTATATGTATATTGTATTTTAAATAATGTATCACTATGAATGAATATAGAATATGTTGGTTTTCCCGGTTTGGGTTTCCAAGGGAAAAATCTCTCTGTATTGTTTGTATTTTCCATTGTATCTTTTTTGTTCTTTTACTGAAAATTTGTTTGCAGTAAATATTGTACAAGGTTAAAATATACATTGAGCTGGTTGGTTACTTTTGACAAATAGTTTGCATGTAAACTCATAGTAGACATCTTATCAAAACATATTGCAAGTACAAAAAATGGAAGAGATGATCATGGCATTTTATTATGGATGGAATCTTCAAAATTCACAATAACACAAATCTATATTGGTTGTAACAACAATTGCACCAAATATTAACCTCACAGATATCTATTGGTTGCAATAGCAACTGCACAATCACACACAGAAAGCAAACAAAACCTAGAATATCGCCACGATCCTCCTAGATCCATTGTAGAATATCCATTCCTATAACCCTCATTGTTCAGATCCAATCGATCGCAACAAACCCCGGATTACAGAGGTCCTCGTAGGAAACACTTGGTCAACGGGGCCTCACGGGACACCATTTACTCGACCCGTGGGGATGCCTTCAACCCCGGTTTCCTTGAAACCCTCCTCACACCTCCAAATGTCTGGGCTTGACCTCATCTAGAAAGTTTCGTAAACCTCATGTGTACTTCGATATCCGTCCAATTGTAAGCAAACTACCAAGTGAAGCTCCAATGGTAGTCTTAAACGGACTCTCCTCTTGTTCGACTAGGGTGGGTATCGCACTACCGAAACTAGACTGCAATAGTGGAAGGGTTTTTCTAAACCCCAACAAAACGATGGCTCCAAGAGCACCAATCAAAAGTTCAAAAAACTCATAATACCAAACAAAAGGGCTACCCCTCTATTTATCCTTCCCTCGAGCCTTCTAGATCTTTCCCCTTTTTGACCAAATCAAACCCTCACTTTATTTTCCATCAATTTCATTTAAATAAATTTATTTATTTTATTTAATGTCACTTTAGGATTTGTCATTCTTTTTAACCCAGTGACACCAAATAAACCTCCTTGACTCCCTTTTTCCTTATTGACTATATCCTATGTGAGTCGTATAGGATATTAAGTCATCCTCTGTCATGATCAATTGGAAGGAGACATCACAGTCCTCCCTTCCCAAGATTTCTTGTCCTCGAGCAACTCTAGATCAAGGTGTTGTAATATATGCTCTCCTTCCCAAATAAAATATTATGTGGGAAATCCTCTCCATACAAACAAATACTCTTGAATGACTATTCTCCTCAGCCTCTAATCCCTGACATCAACAATCCTCTCGGGAGCTAGAACCAACTACCCTTCCTCATCTAGTGGACGAAGATTTGTTGAAGCGGTGACCTGTTGTCCCAATGCCTTCTTGAGGTAGAATACATGGAAGGTGTTTTGGATGTTGCTACCCTCTGGTAGATCTCACTCATATGTTACCTCCCCAACTCTCTTGATCACTCTATAGGGTCCATAAAAGTGAGGCTTCAACTTATTTGTACGACTCTTTTTTAGTGACGATTGTTTGTAAGGCTACAATATGAGAAAGACTAGGTCCCCAACCTCAAAGTTGTGTTCTACCCTATGCCTATTTGCATACATCTTCTGCTTATTTTGAGTGGCTTGCAAATTATCCTTCAGGACTCTCAATATGTTCTGGCTTTCCTAGAACCAATATTTGGCCTTGGGAGCTCTACTCTTCCTAAATGCCAAATCCACAAAAGATGGAGCATCATAGCCATACAATGCCCTGAATGGGCTCATTCCAATGGATATGTGGTGAGTGGTATTGTAACAATACTCCCCAAGATGCAACCACTTTATCCATGCCCGCTGCTTCCCAGACACATAGTTCCTCAGGTACCCCTTGATCCATTTGTTTACTATCTCGGTATGTCCGTATGTCTAGGGATTGTAGCTAGTACTAGGTGTCAAATATGTCCCGAACACCCTAAACAAATACTGCCAAAATGCGCTGAGAAACCCACTATTTTGGTCACTAACTATGTTCCTCGAAAGACCATGGAGTCTGAACTTCTCCCTAAATAATAGATGTACTACCTAAGATGTGTTGTACTCTGAAGGAATGGAAAATAAGTGCATACATTTAGTCAATCTTTTCGCTACCACGTAGATACAGTCCCTACCCTACACCTTTGGCAATCCTGTGATGAAGTCCGTGGAAATGCTATCCCACTTCTACTCTGGAATCGACAATGGTTGAAGCAGTCCCATCGAATGTGTAAATTCTGACTTGTTTTGTTGGCAAGTCACGCACTCCCTCACATAATGAAATACATTCTCCTTGAGACCCTTCTAGGAGAATCTCTTTGTCACCTACTTGTAGGTCTTAAGATACCCCTAGTGCCCTGTGAGTGGTGCGCCATGTACTACCCTCAAAATATTATCCTTGAGCTTGGACTCAAGGACAAGATAGATCATGTCTTTGTAGTATATGATGTCATCCATTACCCTATACATGTCATCATAAATACTTCCTTCCATAAACTCACAGGCAAAGGTGTTCTTGGAATACTCCACCAAATGAATGGACTTACGATTTGTTGAGATCTCTATCATGGAGAAAGCTACATGTCTCCTAGATAAGGAGTCAACGACTATGTTCTTCTCCCCCTTTACATACTCAATGTCAAAATCATATGCATGCACCTTACTCACCCATTTTTGTTGTCTCTCGTTCAAATCTCGCTACTCCAAGAAATATCTCAAGTTGTTGCGGTCAGTCCTAACCACAAAGCATCCTCCTACCAGGTATTGTATGAACTTGGCCAATGCATGCATGATTTCAAACATCTTCTTATCATAGATCAGATAGAGTTTCTATGGCTCTCTTATCTTTCTGCTCTTGAAAGCTATCGGGTGTCGGTTTTGCATCAATACTGCTCCTATCCCCTCACCGGATGCATCACACTCCAGGACAAAGGGCTACATGAAATCTAAGAGTGTTAATATTGGGAAAGTGCTTATCACCCTCTTCACTTTATCAAATGTTACCTGTGTGTCCTATGACCATCGAAACACCCCCTTCCTGATGAGGTTTTTCAATGGCACAACCCATTGTGAAAATCCTTTCACAAAGCACCTATAATAATTGCATATCCTGAAGAATCCTCGCAGATCTATGATTGATCTAGGGGTGGGACAATCTAAGATTGTTTGGATCTTCTTCTGATGTACCTTTAAGCCCTCAACACCAATCACATGCCCCAAATAGAGGATATCTGTCAACCCAAACTCACACTTTTTCTCCTTGGAAAAAAGCGATTGCTGCTCCATAATGGTGAGAATTTCATCCACATGCTTCAAATGTTCCTCCCACGTCTTGTTGTAGATTAGAAGATTGTCAAAGAACACCAGTAAGAATTTCTTCGACTGTTTGTTGAAGATATGGTTCATGCACGACTGAAAGGTAGTTGGTGCGTTAGTCAGCCCGAAGGGCATGACTAGAAACTAATAGTGCCCATAGTAACACCTGCATGTTATTTTATGGATATCCTCCTCTCCTACCCGAATCTGGTGGTATCATGATCATAGATCAACCTTTGAGAAGTACACTTCCCCATGCAACTCATCTATCATCTCATCAATGTTGGGTATTGAGTATCAATTTTTTATGGTCTTCTTGTTCAGTGACCTATAGTCTATGCACATCCTCATAGTAGCATCCTTCTTCTTCACCTGTATAATAGAAGAAGAGAAGGGACTAGAACTAGTCATGATATGTCCCATCTCCAACAACTCCTTTATGGCATTCTCTATTTCATCCTTGAACCTCTTCAGATGCCTGGAGGGTGTGGTGATCATGGGCTTCGATCCCTCTTCTAGCTCAATGACATGCTCAAATCCTCTACCAGGTGGTCTCCCTGCTGGCAATGGTTCAAATACTCTTTCATGCTTTCCAAGCAATGCCTGGATATCCGCAGGGTAATGCTGGTGATCTTAAAATGGCCTCTCCATGGTAATCAAGCACTTTATTTCACAAGCCATGTCCCTATGTTTAAAAAGTACTTCCATTTGTTGGTTAGACATGATCTTGGGGGCACATGTTGACATACCTATTAGGATGACTCTATGTCCACCCTTGTCCTGGAACTCCATCCTCATGTCTTGATAATTCATGCAGATATCTCCCAATGAGTACAACCACTAAACTCCTAGCACCACATGAGTGTCTGCTAAATCTATGACATGAAAGTTTTCCGTCAATGTGTAGTTTCCCAATGTTACTTACAATCCCTTTATCCTCTGATTATATGCCATGTTGTATCCATATGCTACTACCACATTGAATCCCTCGAAGTCCTCCGTAGGCATTTGTCTCATGGTGACAAGTGAAACATCAATGAAGTTGTGGGTGGCCCTGAAGGAGTAGTATTTAGGGACTCCTAAAAGTGTGGCAGTGGTCACTCCCCTGGTGTTATCCTTTAATGGTGCCTGCTTTGTAGCATCAAGGTGTGATGGCTCACCACTATCTTGTCCAATGCCCTCATCATCATCTCCATCCTCCTTGTTGGAAACTACCTCAATATAATGGACTTTACCTTTGCCCATACAATGATGACCCGATTCCCACGACTCCTTGCAACTATAGCAAAGTTTCTTCCTCCTTAGTTCTCTTTGATTTTTCTCATCCAACATGTCCTTCCCTGTCCATGTCTTCTGGGGAGGTTTTGACACCTAACCCTTTTGTGGGATAAATGTTTTTTCCGATGTCTTCTTGGGGATCGTGTCTACCATATCCTGGGTCTTCATGATAGATTCTTGTAGTGTTTAGCCTGAAATCCTTCACCCAACCTCTTAAGGGTTCAACCAAGCCCTCCATGAATAAAATCACCAGTCTCTGCTCAAAAACATCAATCACCATGACTGCCATTCAGTAGAACTCTCTGACATATGCCTATGGTGCACTTGTCTGCCTTAGTTGTGCCAACTCCTTGCAACTATAGCAAAGCTTCTTCCTCCTTAGTTCTCTCTGAGTTTCCTCATCCAACCTGTCCTTCCCTGTCCATGTCTTATGGGGATGTTTTGACACCTAACCCTTTTGTGGGATAAATGTTTTTTCCGATGTCTTCTTGGGGACCGTGTGTTAAGCCCTAATATTGGCTCATTACCCCTTAATTGGGGCATATTACATTAGTAATGTTATTTTGTTTATGTCGGCTTTATTCCATTAGTTGTAATTATACCTCCTAGTCTCC
>JZKD02S0061691.1:5974-25662 GCA_000966675.3 Picea glauca
TTATCATTTAAATAATCTTCTTTGATTTTGTCACTTCACTTTATTATTTAAATAATCCTTCTTGAATTTGTCACTTTAATTTATCATTTAAATAATAATTTCTTCTTTGCAATCTGATGCATATCTCTGACCCTCGGCCAAGATCCGCACAGGATCGTTCTCCCTTCAGATCTGCAGAACCGAAATGGTTCTTTCGGCCCTCATTGGAACCCCACGAATCTGATCCACAGGTCCTTTATCGAAAACCCCACCTGCACAAACATGCACCAGGCACGAGCTTTCACCTGCACACAGCCTCTAGACACGACCGCGACCTTTTTTCGAAAAAGGAAATTTCAGATTTCACGATTTCGTGAACCCTAGTGTCAAGTTCCTCTAGCTCCTCGATCCCCTGAATGCCAAAATGCCAAAATGCCGAAATGTTGAAATTCTGATCTATGCGATTGCGTCCTCCATGACCACAACCCAACTCCAAAGGTATGTCGTGTTTCGCAACTTCGGGACTTTCAATTTCAAGTGCCTGACTTCTTGTCCCCAGGATTGCCAAAATGTCGAATCTTGAACTACCGAAATGTATGACCGATGTCCCACTCCAAAGATATGTCTCGTTTCGCGACTTTGGGGATTTCCAGCACAAAGTTCCCCCGACCTCTTGTCCTCAGGATTGCCAAAAAGTCGAATCTCGAAATACCAAAATATGTGAACCTGTTCCATGACCACGCTACTCCTCCATCTGCTTTCAGGTTTTCTCATTTCGGGACTTCACGATCCCAGCTGCAACAACTCCCTACCCCTTCGACCTCCCAGTATCTAAAATACCGAAGTAGGGAACCACGAAACATCGGTCTTCCACTCCAAACTGGGATCAACGGATCATAGCCTCTCTCGATTCAACGACTTGTGTCTTTTCGAGATTTCATAGGTCAAGAGTTCTGAAATCTTACCCTTTGCATTCCCGGTAGGTGAAATGCAAAAATCCTCTTTTCGGGAATTTCCCCGAAACCTCGACCGCTCACCACATGTCCTCCTGTTGGATGGTCACGATCCTTTTAGGATTTCATGGGTCAAGAGTCCTGACTCTTTCCCTTTGTATCTCTCGGTAGCCAAAATGTCGAAATAGGCCTTTCGTTCCCTTCTTCACATACAAGGGTTAAACCTCGTGCAACTTCTCCTAGATCCAATGGCTATCGATCCATGCACCCAGATCTAACGGCCCAGATCTCTTTCTCCTGTGCACTCTCCTCCTACTTGCTTGGATGTAGATTCAACGTTCCATATTCTCATCCTCTCCAGATGATCTAACGACAGTTTTTCTCCCTCCTGAGCTTTCGTTTCTTCCTGAAATTGGAAGAATTCAAATGCTTCAAAGGTCTCAGCCTTTACTCCTACTGTGAAGCTTGTATCCTCGGCTCCAACCTGCGTTCTAAAGACACTATCCCTCCTGATATTTTCAAACTATTACTCACAAAATGGTGTCTCGACTTCTGTGATTCCTTGCAGCTATGGCTCTATGCACAAAGGCACTTTTCCTCCTGATATTAGTCCTCTCTGAAACCTTGAAAGGTTTATTCAGCTTCTGCACTCTTTACAGAGTCTCTACACACAAAGGTGCTATCTGTCCTAAGCTTCGAGACTTTAGAATAATTCCTCTCTCTCTCTCATCTCCCACTCCTACTGTCTGACAAGCCTCCAAACGACTATCTGTCTAGCAACACTTTACTCAGGTGTCATCCTGGTGCACTCCTTGCACAGATCTTTATCCCCTTGAGCTTCAATTTCTCAGACCTCTAAGGTCTCAACCCCTTTCTCTCCTTGAAAGGATGGAAATGCCCTTATGGCAACTTCCTGCTCAAGCACTCCTTGCTAAGCCTGCAGGGTGTTCAGTAACCCTGTGAAGGTCTTCCTCCTGACACTTCTCTTATCTCTAAAATCATAATAGAGTTCCTTCTGTGCACTCTGTGCACTCACTCAATGCCCTCCCGACAGAGCTCTACAAAAGCTATAGTGGTTGTCTTCTCATTGAACTCAAAATAAAGTTCTCTTTCCAATGCATCCAGTGCATTCGCTCAATTCCCTCTAGGCAGAGCTTCCACAAAATTCTCAGTAATTTTTTCTTCTATGTGCCTCCCTCTGCAAAGTCTTACCTCCAAGGTGTTCAACAACCTTGAGGCTTCTCCTTGAGTCAATTATTTCCACTGGTGCGCCCTTCTGGCATGTCTTTGTCTAAATTCGCAGAATTCAAAAGTGCACTCCTTGCACTGGCTCACAGAACCTGCAGTATTCTGTCATGCAACCTCTTGCATGAAGCCTCAAAGAGCCCAAACCTAGAATCAAAGAACTCACAGATAGTAAATTCTATCTATCCCTGCAAATGCATACCTAACATACATCTATAGCATATCATCAACACATAAATACATTCATTCATGAACTCATAAACACATAAAGACTCATGTGCAGGAAAAACTGCTCTTTGTATTAATATGAAAATGCCTCTTTACAATGTGTTCAAGCTTGGACTGCAATAGAGTCCTTGCTCTCTTCTCTCCTTCTAAATCTAACTCTAGATACAAAAAAGATCTTTTTACAAGAGGGGGCTCTTCGAGTGCTTCCCTCCATCCTCACCAACTCTCATTAACTTACAGTCAATTACATAGAATGGTTGTCTAGTCCGAATCGGATCTAGATCTTAGCCTTACAACCTATTTAAGGAAACCTTTACTAAAGCATGCGCATATGCATGGATTTTTGGCTCTACCAGCCTTACAATCATTTAATACAATTTGAAAATTTGAAAATCGAGAAGGTTGCGCCTCTCTCTCCCATCGAATGTGTGCTTTGATGTGTTGGTTGGCTGGCGCATTGTTGGCTGGGAGTGATGCTCCTACATCATACTCCTTTGCTGTGAAAAATCCATGAGCTCCTGCTCATGAGCTTCCCAGCATGGCTGTTTAAATCCACCTGGATCCCAAACAGTTCTCTGGAGCTATCCATCTACTCCACTACTTCACTGCTGTTGTTGCTTATGTTGCCCTACTGCTGTGGTAGGTGGCAGGTTCTCCTCTATCAAACTTCTCTTTGTTGACTGCTTCTGTTGATATGATCATCAACCTTCTGATCTCCTCAATTATCTTGTCTAGATGCTCCCACAACTGGCTCTCCTTTTTCATCTTGCTCCACTTCACTTCTTCCCTGCAAATGGGTAGATCAACTAGATCTCCCATGCCATCGTCTTCCTCTTTTGTGGCATTGAGTTGTCATTCTACTGCAGACTCCAATTCTGCAATCCTCTCACTGAGCTGCTGCTCATCTTCCTTCTCTAACATCTTTGCTTCTGCTAGTTCTTCTGCTGGCATATCTTCAGCTTCCTCCAGCTGCTCCTCAAACTAGAATTTTCCTTCATCTTCTGTTGCATGCCTCAGCATTACAGTCATCATCAACTGGTCATCTCCCTGGCTGAAATTTTTGAGCAATTCCTCAGAATGCTCCTCTGCTAACATCTTCATGATTGTCTCCTCATGGCAGTCATCTACTGGTTCTGGATGGTTCAACCAATCCTCCATCATCTCTAACTCCATCTCCCATGGAGTGAGCATCTCAACTCTGTGTTCCTCTTATTTTCCTTGGGAAGCTTCTGATATCTACTCCATCTCTTTGATAGTCACAACTGGTTGTCCTTCCTTTTTCGCACCTGCATCATAGACATAGTTAAATTTAAAATCATTTGGTCCCATGGCCTCCTTCCCAGATTCTTGTTGCACTATACCCTCATGCACAACACTTGTATTAGCCTCTACTGGACTATTTGGTAGGAATATTCTTATCCCTCCAATCATCAAAATGCTCTTCTGATATTTCTTCTCTATCAGTTGTCCTTGCTGATATGAACTTACCTTTGAGCTCATCCTCTCTGTCACCTCTTCTTGCTGATATGAACTTACCTCTGAATTCATATACTCTCCCTTGCCCACCTAGCAGCATGGGATTTTTCTGTTGCCCACCTAGTAGTCTATGAGATCAATCGATCCCATCTCAGTGCCCTCCTGGCACTATACGAGACCTTCACTTGATCTCTTTTTATTGCCCACCTGGAAATTTGAAAGTCCATCTCTGCCCACTTGGAAATTTATGATATCTCTCAATCCCATCTCCAAAAACACTCCTTGTTAACATGAACTCACTTTTGAGCTCCCGAGACTTTCAAACAGTCTCATCCTCTTTTCCCTACCCAACTAGAAAATTGGGAATTCCTCACTGCCCGCTTGGTAGTCTCTGAGATCTTCCAGTGATATCTTCTCCTCATAATCACTGATATTTCTCCCAGCTTCTTGTTTACACACATGAACCACTTCTTCTTCAACCCTAAGGTATTCCACATACCTCAGCCATTCCTTCAACAATTCTCGCTACATTCAGACCAATAACTCCTTGACTGGCCATTTCACTTTCGTTTTCATGCGCCATTCATATACCCATCACGATTTTTCATCCTACTACATTCAAAATGCAGGATCCTCCATCCTCGCTCTTATCTCAGTGAGCTTCAGATCCATCTCTTCTTTACTCATATGTTGGTGGTTCTTCTTTCCACCATGTCCATGGCCTTTGGTAGCCATCTTTCTGTACCCTTCTACCCTCCTGGAAAACCTACTGTTGTCACTCTGCAACTGTAAGTGCTTCCAGCCTTTTCTTATAGTCGACCTGACTATCTATTTGTTGTTGCGTTCTGCAACAATCTCTTCAATCCTCTTTATATGAAATATACAGATGAAGTCCTGCTCTGATACCACACTGTTGTGTATCAGACTACTTCTTTTCCTCTAGCTCCCTCTTCCTGAAATATATAGACAAAATTAGGCTCTGATACCACACTGACGCAAACCTCTGACCCTCGACCAAGATCCGCACAGGATCGTTCTCTCTTTGGATCTACAGAACTGAAATGGTTCTTTCAGCCCTCACTGGAACCCCACGAATATGATCCACAAGTTCTTTCTCGAAAACCCTACCTACACAAACATGCACCAGGCACGAGCTTTCACTTACACACAGCCTCTAGACACGACCACAACCTTTTTCTGAAAAAGGAAATTTTGGATTTTTCGATTTCACGAACCCTGATGTCGAGTTCCTCTAGCTCCTCGATCCCTTGAATGCCGAAATGCCAAAATGTTGAAATTTTGTTCTATGCGATTGCGTCCTCCATGACCACAGCCCAACTCCGAAGGTATGTCACGTTTCATGACTTCGGGACTTTCAATGTCAAGTGCCTGACTTCTTATCCCTGGGATTGTCGAAATGCCAAATCCCAAACTACCGAAATGTATAACTGTTGTCCCACTCCAAATATATGTCACATTTCACCACTTCGAGGATTTCTAATGCAAAGTGCCCCGGACCTCTTGTATTGTATTCGATATGAGTCTCTTTTTACAAGACAAGATCATGCTAAAAACCTCCTGGAAGAAGTATCGCTCTAAAAATTCCAAGAAACAAGAAAGATTAATATTGGAACTAATAGTTCCCATAAATATGTCAATTTGGGAGTTGATTGCACAATTGATGAAGTTGATCAATATGTCGCATTATTTAAAGAATATCTTGATGTGTTCGCATATATTTATGATGATTTGAAGGCATATGATAAAACAATATTTCAACACATGATTCCCTTGAGACAAGGGGCAAAGAATGTCAAGTAGAAGATAAGGATAATGAACCCCAAATTAAAACCACTAGTGTAGGTTGAATTGGAAAAATTGAAGAAATCTGGAATAATATACCCCATTAGACATTCTTACTCTCTTTCAAATCCTATGATTGTGAGAAAAAAATATGGGGAGATTTAGATGTGTGTATATTTCAGGGACCTTAACAAATCAAGTGTAAAGGATAATTATCCTTTACAGAACATGGAATTTCTCCTCCAACAAGTCACGGGATCAACCTGCATGTCCATGTTAGATGTTTTTCTGGGTATAATCAAGTCCTGGTTGTTGAGGAGGACAGAGCAAAGACAACTTTCATAACACCTTGGGAGACATATGCATATGCTTAGATGCCCTTTGGTTTAAAAAATGCTAGTGATACATTTCAGAGGCCTATGGATCATGATTTTGGGGGATTGATAGGAAAATTCATGGTTGACTACCAAGATGATTTAACAACACACTAAAAAACAAGGAGTGATCACATTCATCACCTGAGGAAAGTTTTTGACAGGTGTAGGTTATATGGTGTTTCTTTAAATCCAAAAAATTATTTATTTGTTGTAATTGAAGGAAAACTATTGGGTCATATTGTGTGCAAGGAAGTAATCTATATTGATCCATAGAGAGTTAAATATATAAATGAACTCAACCCCCCATCATCTAATAAGGGATTTTAGTCTTTTTTTGGAAAATTCAACTTTGTACGAATATTTGTCCCTAACTATGCAAGTCTTGTGAAGTCGATAAATTCATTGTTGAAAAAGGACCAAAGGTTTGAATGGACCATGGATACACATGAAGCTTTTAATAATATCAAAAATGAAATCACTATAGCTCCAGTCCTCATTAGCCCATATTTTCAAAGAGACTTCATCATTTATTCATTCACTACAGAAATGGTTGTGCCATCTATTCTTACTTAGATAAATGCCAAGGTTGAAGAAATGCTAAGGGTGAAGAACTGCCAATTAGTTTCATGAGCAAGACCTTTCATGATTATGAATTAAGATATTCAAAATTGGAGAAGAAATCCTTATCTCTTGTAAAATCTATGGCGTAATTTCAGAATTATATATTAAATTCTCATGTCACTACGTATGTTCCATCCTCTTCAATGAAGATGCTTTTAAATCAAAAATTGAGAGAAGGAAAATGGGCAAACTTGTTGGCAAAGATTAAAGAACATGATATTGAAATTAAGCCTTTAAAAGAAGTTAAAGGGCATGGTTTATGTAAGCTAATTGAAAATAGTTATTCTTTGGATGGAGTAATTTCGATTTTAGTAGGAGAACCCATGGAAGTTTCAGAATAGTATAAAGATATTATATTCTACTTGAGGTCTAGACAATTTCCAGTCACCATGAACCCTAAAGAGTGAAGAACATTGAAAATGAAGTCAAATCAATATGTGTTGATTGTTGATATATTCTTCATGATAAACTATGATGGCATATTGTTGAGATGTGTTGATGAAAGGAAAGCTCAAGAATTGATGAAAGAATTCCATGAAGGTATATGCGGTGGACATTTTGCGCCTACCACCAAGGCCCATAAAATAATAAGAGATGGGTTTTATTGGCCATCATTTTTTAAGGACTCATATGCTACCATAAGGAAGTGTGTACCTTGTCAACAATTTTCAGGGAAAATGAAAAAATCTGCAATGTCATTACAACCTATATATGACGTATAACAACCATTTTCCCAATGGGGACTCGATGTTGATGGACCAATAAATCCAAATTCAATAAAAGGATACACACACACATATATCCTCAACGCTACATATTATTTTACTAAGTGGTCGGAAGCAATAGCATTAAAAAGGGTTGATTCTGAAGAGTTTATTAAGTTTCTCAAAGATAATATTTTGTCAAGGTTTGGTGTCCCAGAAAATTTCATTACTAATGGCTCAATTTTCATTGGTTCAAAATTTACAGAATTTTGTGGAGAATATGATATTGTTATGGGGTAGTCATCAAATTATTATCCACAAGGGAATGGTCTTGCAAAATCCACCAATAAGACACTCATTCAGATATTGAAGAAAACTATTGATAAGAACCAAAAGAATTGGCATTTGAAATTTATAGATGCTTTTTGGGCGAGCAAAATGACTCTGAAATATAGCATTGAGATGTCTCTGTATACGTTGGTTTATGGGAAACAATAAAAAATGTCAATTATCCTCGAGATAAATGCCTTGACTTGTGTAGTTAATATAGAGGATGCAAAATATAGTTCACCTATGAAAAAGCGAGTGAACCAATTATTAAAATTGGAGGAAGAACGAAGTAAATCCTTGAATAGAACTTCTCAGAGACAACAAAGTATCAAAAAACATTTTCATTAGAGTGAAACCATAAAGAATTTTCAAAAATGTGAACTGGTGTTACTAATGCAGGAGCATCACTATCAAATCAAAAGAAAGACGGACGTGGAAGTGAAATTGACACCTCAACACTTTGAAAGAACCAAACCGACCTTAATCAGCTTGGTAGCAGTGTGAAGATCTTTTTGATTTTCTCGTTAATTTATTAACTGTATGTAAAGTCGGGCCACTATTTGAAAGGACAGAACAAATTGTAAATCCTTTACACGACTGTAATTTATTACATGTGTAGGATAAATTCCCTGATTAGTCATTAGGTTGCATTAATTGAGTAGTTAACCGCTTGAACAGAATGTAATAGATTTTTAGATAGGGGGATGAATAGCGAGGAAGCTCTGATTCCTTAGAAAAGTTTTTTTAGTTTATGTATGTAGGAGATAGCGATTGTAATGATATTTTTTCTTTGAAATGAATAGAACAAAGAAAATTGATTCAATTGTACAGTGTTGATATTGTTTGACTGTTAATATGTATTTTGTGAATGTATGATGTTCATAGTGAATGAATGAATAATTGAACAAGTTAAATTGTTTCTCTTCTGTAAGATTATGAAAGGAGTGCATGCAGAGCTCAAGGAGTGTGTATGAAGAAGTCTTTTTCGACTTAAANAATGTGTTCAAGCTTGGACTGCAATAGAGTCCTTGCTCTCTTCTCTCCTTCTAAATCTAACTCTAGATACCAAAAAGATCTCTTTACAAGAGGGGGCTCTTCGAGTGCTTCCCTCCATCCTCACCAACTCTCATTAACTTACATTCAATTACATAGAATGGTTGTCTATTCTGAGTCGGATCTAGATCTTAGCCTTACAACCTATTTAAGGCAACCTTTACTAAAGCATGCGCATATGCATGGATTTTTGGCTCTACCAGCCTTACAATCATTTAATACAATTTCAAAATTTGAAAATCGAGAAGGTTGCGCCTCTCTCTCCCATCGAATGTGCGCTTTGATGTGTTGGTTGGCTGGCGCGTTGCTGGCTGGGAGTGATGCTCCTACATCATACTCCTTTGCTGTGAAAAATCCATGAGCTCCTGCTCATGAGCTTCCCAGCATGGCTGTTGAAATCCACCTGGATCCCAAACAGTTCTCTGGAGCTATCCATCTACTCCACTACTTCACTGCTGTTGTTGCTTCTGTTGCCCTGCTGCTGTGGCAGGTGGCAGGTTCTCCTCTATCAAACTTCTCTTTGTTGACTGCTTCTGTTGATCTGATCATCAACCTTCTGATCTCCTCAATTATCTCGTCTAGATGCTCCCACAACTGGCTCTCCTTTTTCATCTTGCTCCACTGCACTTCTTCCCTGCAAATGGGTAGATCAACTAGATCTCCCATGCCACCGTCTTCCTCTTTTGTGGCATTGAGTTGTCATTCTGTTGCAAACTCCAATTCTGCAATCCTCTCACTGAGCTGCTGCTCATCTTCCTTCTCTAACAGCTTTGCTTCTGCTAGTTCTTCTGCTGGCATATCTTCAGCTTCCTCCAGCTGCTCCTCAAACTAGAATTTTCCTTCATCTTCTGCTGCATGCCTCAGCATTACAGTCATCATCAACTGTTCAGCTCCCTGGCTGAAATTTTTGAGCAATTCCTCAGAATGCTCCTCTGCTAACATCTTCATGATTGTCTCCTCATGGCAGTCATCTACTGGTTCTGGATGGTTCAACCAATCCTCCAGCATCTCCAACTCCATCTCCCATGGAGTGAGCATCTCAACTCTGTGCTCCTCTTATTTTCCTTGGGAAGCTTCTGATATCTACTCCATCTCTTTGATAGTCACAACTGGTTGTCCTTCCTTTTTCGCACCTGCATCACAGACATAGTTAAATTTAAAATCATTTGGTCCCATGGCCTCCTTCCCAGATTCTTGTTGCACTATACCCTCATGCACAACACTTGTATTAGCCTCTACTGGACTATTTGGCAGGAATATTCTTATCCCTCCAATCATCAAAATGCTCTTCTGATATTTCTTCTCTATCAGCTGTCCTTGCTGATATGAACTTACCTCTGAGCTCATCCTCTCTGTCACCTCTTCTTGCTGATATGAACTTACCTCTGAATTCATCTACTCTCCCTTGCCCACCTGGCAGTATGGGATTTTTCTGCTGCCCACCTAGTAGTCTATGAGATCAATCGATCCCATCTCAGTGCCCTCCTGGCAGTATACGAGACCTTCACTTGATCTCTTTTTATTGCCCACCTGGAAATTTGAAAGTCCATCTCTGCCCACTTGGAAATTTATGAGATCTCTCAATCCCATCTCCATCAACACTCCTTGTTAACATGAACTCACTTTTGATCTCCCGAGACTTTCAAACAGTCTCATCCTCTTTTCCCTACCCAACTGGAAAATTGGGAATTCCTCACTACCCGCTTGGCAGTCTCTGAGATCTTCCAGTGATATCTTCTCCTCATCATCACTGATATTTCTCCCAACTTCTTGTTTACACACATGAACCACTTCTTCTTCAACCCTAAGGTATTCCACATAGCTCATCCATTCCTTCAACAATTTTCGCTACATTCGGGCCAATAACTCCTTGACTGGCCATTTCACTTTCGTTTTCATGCGCCATTCATATACCCATCACGATTTTTCATCCTACTACATTCAAAATGAAAGATCCTCCATCCTCGCTCTTATCTCAGTGAGCTTCAGATCCATCTCTTCTTTACTCATATGTTGGTGGTTCTTCTTTCCAGCATGTCCATGGCCTTTGGTAGCCATCTTCCTGTACCCTTCTACCCTCTTGGAAAACCTACTGTTGTCACTCTGCAACTGTGAGTGCTTCCAGCCTTTTCTTATAGTCGACCTGACTATCTATTTGTTGTTGCGTTCTGCAACAATCTCTTCAATCCTCTTCATCTGAAATATACAGATGAAGTCCTTCTCTGATACCACACTGTTGTGTATCAGACTACTTCTTTTCCTCTAGCTCCCTCTTCCTAAAATATATAGACAAAATCAGGCTCTGATACCACACTGACGCAAACCTTTGACCCTCGACCAATATCCACACAGGATCGTTCTCTCTTTGGATCTGCAGAACTGAAATGGTTCTTTCAGCCCTCACTGGAACCCCACGAATCTGATCCACAAGTTCTTTCTCGAAAACCCTACCTACACAAACATGCACCAGGCACGAGCTTTCACTTACACACAGCCTCTAGACACAACCACAACCTTTTTCTGAAAAAGGAAATTTTGGATTTTGCGATTTCGCGAACCCTGATGTCGAGTTCCTCTAGCTCCTCGATCCCTTGAATGTCGAAATGCCAAAATGTTGAAATTTTGTTCTATGCGATTGCGTCCTCCATGACCACAGACCAACTCCGAAGGTATGTCACGTTTCGCGACTTCGGGACTTTCAATGTCAAGTGCCTGACTTCTTATCCCTGGGATTGTCAAAATGCCAAATCCCAAACTACCGAAATGTATAACTGTTGTCCCACTCCAAATATATGTCACGTTTCACCACTTCGAGGATTTCTAATGCAAAGTGCCCCAGACCTCTTGTATTGTATTCGATATGAGTCTCTTTTTACAAGACAAGATCATGCTAAAAACCTCCCAGAAGAAGTATCGCTCTAAAAAGTCCAAGAAACAAGAAAGATTAATATTGGAACTAATAGTTCCCAAAAATATGTCAATTTGGGAGTTGATTGCACAATTGATGAAGTTGATCAATATGTCGCGTTATTTAAAGAATATCTTGATGTGTTCGCATATATTTATGATGATTTGAAGGCATATGATAAAACAATATTTCAACACATGATTCCCTTGAGACAAGGGGCAAAGAATGTCAAGTAGAAGATAAGGATAATGAACCCCAAATTAAAACCACTAGTGTAGGTTGAATTGGAAAAATTGAAGAAATCTGGAATAATATACCCCATTAGACATTCTTACTCTCTTTCAAATCCTATGATTGTGAGAAAAAAATATGGGGAGATTTAGATGTGTGTATATTTCAGGGACCTTAACAAATCAAGTGTAAAGGATAATTATCCTTTACAGAACATGGAATTTCTCCTCCAACAAGTCACGGGATCAACCTGCATGTCCATGTTAGATGTTTTTCTGGGTATAATCAAGTCCTGGTTGTTGAGGAGGACAGAGCAAAGACAACTTTCATAACACCTTGGGAGACATATGCATATGCTTAGATGCCCTTTGGTTTAAAAAATGCTAGTGATACATTTCAGAGGCCTATGGATCATGATTTTGGGGGATTGATAGGAAAATTCATGGTTGACTACCAAGATGATTTAACAACACACTAAAAAACAAGGAGTGATCACATTCATCACCTGAGGAAAGTTTTTGACAGGTGTAGGTTATATGGTGTTTCTTTAAATCCAAAAAATTATTTATTTGTTGTAATTGAAGGAAAACTATTGGGTCATATTGTGTGCAAGGAAGTAATCTATATTGATCCATAGAGAGTTAAATATATAAATGAACTCAACCCCCCATCATCTAATAAGGGATTTTAGTCTTTTTTTGGAAAATTCAACTTTGTACGAATATTTGTCCCTAACTATGCAAGTCTTGTGAAGTCGATAAATTCATTGTTGAAAAAGGACCAAAGGTTTGAATGGACCATGGATACACATGAAGCTTTTAATAATATCAAAAATGAAATCACTATAGCTCCAGTCCTCATTAGCCCATATTTTCAAAGAGACTTCATCATTTATTCATTCACTACAGAAATGGTTGTGCCATCTATTCTTACTTAGATAAATGCCAAGGTTGAAGAAATGCTAAGGGTGAAGAACTGCCAATTAGTTTCATGAGCAAGACCTTTCATGATTATGAATTAAGATATTCAAAATTGGAGAAGAAATCCTTATCTCTTGTAAAATCTATGGCGTAATTTCAGAATTATATATTAAATTCTCATGTCACTACGTATGTTCCATCCTCTTCAATGAAGATGCTTTTAAATCAAAAATTGAGAGAAGGAAAATGGGCAAACTTGTTGGCAAAGATTAAAGAACATGATATTGAAATTAAGCCTTTAAAAGAAGTTAAAGGGCATGGTTTATGTAAGCTAATTGAAAATAGTTATTCTTTGGATGGAGTAATTTCGATTTTAGTAGGAGAACCCATGGAAGTTTCAGAATAGTATAAAGATATTATATTCTACTTGAGGTCTAGACAATTTCCAGTCACCATGAACCCTAAAGAGTGAAGAACATTGAAAATGAAGTCAAATCAATATGTGTTGATTGTTGATATATTCTTCATGATAAACTATGATGGCATATTGTTGAGATGTGTTGATGAAAGGAAAGCTCAAGAATTGATGAAAGAATTCCATGAAGGTATATGCGGTGGACATTTTGCGCCTACCACCAAGGCCCATAAAATAATAAGAGATGGGTTTTATTGGCCATCATTTTTTAAGGACTCATATGCTACCATAAGGAAGTGTGTACCTTGTCAACAATTTTCAGGGAAAATGAAAAAATCTGCAATGTCATTACAACCTATATATGACGTATAACAACCATTTTCCCAATGGGGACTCGATGTTGATGGACCAATAAATCCAAATTCAATAAAAGGATACACACACACATATATCCTCAACGCTACATATTATTTTACTAAGTGGTCGGAAGCAATAGCATTAAAAAGGGTTGATTCTGAAGAGTTTATTAAGTTTCTCAAAGATAATATTTTGTCAAGGTTTGGTGTCCCAGAAAATTTCATTACTAATGGCTCAATTTTCATTGGTTCAAAATTTACAGAATTTTGTGGAGAATATGATATTGTTATGGGGTAGTCATCAAATTATTATCCACAAGGGAATGGTCTTGCAAAATCCACCAATAAGACACTCATTCAGATATTGAAGAAAACTATTGATAAGAACCAAAAGAATTGGCATTTGAAATTTATAGATGCTTTTTGGGCGAGCAAAATGACTCTGAAATATAGCATTGAGATGTCTCTGTATACGTTGGTTTATGGGAAACAATAAAAAATGTCAATTATCCTCGAGATAAATGCCTTGACTTGTGTAGTTAATATAGAGGATGCAAAATATAGTTCACCTATGAAAAAGCGAGTGAACCAATTATTAAAATTGGAGGAAGAACGAAGTAAATCCTTGAATAGAACTTCTCAGAGACAACAAAGTATCAAAAAACATTTTCATTAGAGTGAAACCATAAAGAATTTTCAAAAATGTGAACTGGTGTTACTAATGCAGGAGCATCACTATCAAATCAAAAGAAAGACGGACGTGGAAGTGAAATTGACACCTCAACACTTTGAAAGAACCAAACCGACCTTAATCAGCTTGGTAGCAGTGTGAAGATCTTTTTGATTTTCTCGTTAATTTATTAACTGTATGTAAAGTCGGGCCACTATTTGAAAGGACAGAACAAATTGTAAATCCTTTACACGACTGTAATTTATTACATGTGTAGGATAAATTCCCTGATTAGTCATTAGGTTGCATTAATTGAGTAGTTAACCGCTTGAACAGAATGTAATAGATTTTTAGATAGGGGGATGAATAGCGAGGAAGCTCTGATTCCTTAGAAAAGTTTTTTTAGTTTATGTATGTAGGAGATAGCGATTGTAATGATATTTTTTCTTTGAAATGAATAGAACAAAGAAAATTGATTCAATTGTACAGTGTTGATATTGTTTGACTGTTAATATGTATTTTGTGAATGTATGATGTTCATAGTGAATGAATGAATAATTGAACAAGTTAAATTGTTTCTCTTCTGTAAGATTATGAAAGGAGTGCATGCAGAGCTCAAGGAGTGTGTATGAAGAAGTCTTTTTCGACTTAAAGATCAGAAGAGATAACAAGGAATTTCTATATGCAGAGTGTGCATATTGAGCACAAGGAGTGCATATAGAAGCAATCTTGTGTTAAAGTTTGAGTTCAGGAAGAATGTGCCAGGAAGGCACACTAGAAGAGTTACAAACTCAAGAGAGGAGCCTCAAGGTTGCCAAATAACTTAGAGGAAAATTTGTGTAGAGAAGCACAGAGAGATAGAGTCACTGAGAACTATGTAGAGATCTGCCAGGTGGACATCTAGCGAGTGCAACGAGTGCATAGAAGAACTCGATTTCGAGTTCAGAGAGAAAGAGAAGTGTCAGAGGAGAAGACACTTACAGAGTTACTGAATACTTTGGAGGAAGACCTGTGCAAGGAGTGCACCAAGCCAACACTCAGATGAAGTGTTGAAGACATCCAGTTGAAGGCCAGTCAAAGTGCAAGGAGTGCGCGTAGAGACTCGCAGGGATGATTTTAGGGGCTAAATTTCTCTCGTGGGATAATTTTCCATGGTTTTTCTAAAAAAAGATTCGATATTCTAAAAATGATTTGCCCAAATTCTATAGGATAAATTTATTTTACCTTAAAAATTGCCAAAACTTTATACAAACTATATAAAATCCTTAGGAATTTGAATATTTTTACAAAAATATCGCCAAACATTTTATAGTTGGCATATGAAGGATTAGTAATATTCACCAAGGTTTCTACATTTTAAAATAAATTTCCATCCTTAAAATCATCCCTGGTAGAGAGAAATTGTTTCAAGTTCATAAGCTCAGGAGGTTGAGCCCAGAAGAGTGCCAAGAGAAGCACCAAAATTCTTCTAAGGAAGACGCAGAAGGGTCGAGTCCCTTAGAGAAGGATCAAGGTCAATAAGCTCATGAGAGATAGTGCAAAGTTGCGCACAGAGTGAAAGTGTGCACAAGGGACTATATTTAAACTTCATTTACCAGAATCTCAGGAGGAGTAGAGGTTTTAAGTCTTGAGAGGAAACACTTAGAAAAGTTTCTAAGTTTTGAAGAGTTGAAGCGTTCAAAGGTGAAGCGCAAAAAATTGAAGTTTGAAGAAAGAACAAGTACGAAGGATTGAGCAGGAGAAATCCTTCAGAAAAGAATTTCTAAGAGTGGATAAGATCGAGGGTCCATATCCATTCAGGAGGAACTAAAATCTTTCAAGCCGTTAGATCTCGGAGAAGTAGCGCACTGGTTAGTTGCGAGGAGTTATCAGAATTTCGCAAAACCAAAGGATTTGGAAGAAGCAACGTGAAATTCGTGAAACCCCAAAATGAGAAATCCCAAAATCATCGGGATTGTCCATTGAAAGGGGACACATGGAAAGAGATCAAAATCTCATTGACTTGCAGAGTGGAAAGGTCAAAGGGAGGATTTGTGACAATTCATAAACCGTGAAATCACAACTTGATCACAGTTGTTGGCTAGAGAGTGATTGTGGACCATTGATCTGATCTGAATATTTCACAATTTTGGGTATTGGTGGATCAGGAGAATGAAGGTGAATCACATCAGGAGTTCCCGATATGTGAAATCATGATGTGCTCGGAAGGATTGGCCCCAGCTCATAGTGAAGGGTCATATGGGTGAAGGATAAGGGAGGAGCTAGCATGCACTAGACCCTTATCGGAATTTTGGAACTCAAGAAGTTTGAAGGATGCAGAGTCGATTAAATCATATAGTCGATATGTGAAATCATGACACGCCTTTTCGGATAGGCATGTGGTCACAAGACGTGGTCATGTAGAGGATACTTGCAGTTAGTGCTTGTGCACGCGGGAAGAATTTTGTAAAGACCTATGGATTGTTTCTTAGAGGTTCCAGCAGGGAATCAAAGACTGTTTCAATTCAGTCTTGAGAAGATTCTAAGTTTGGGAGGTTGTGTATCCCTTCGAGAGAAGGGGGGTCTGCACCAAGTGGTATCAGAGCTTAATTTCATTTGTAGATTTCAGGTGAAAGAGAAGAGGGAGGTAGATTACTGATGCTTTGTGTATGATTTCTTGTAAGGCGTATGGTAAATTGTAGACAACTAGATGAGTTGAAAAATAGAGGGTGAAGATGGCTACTGAAGATCATAGGGGTAGTCAGGGAAAGGACCACTAGCAGAAAACCAAAGTTGAGATAGATAAAGAATTCATAGAAATCAGAGCAAAGATGGAGAGGCTAGCATTAAAGATGCAACAGGATGGAAAGGTACACTCGACATATGAATGGCCTTTGAAGAGGAAATTAAAATGTCTTGTCTAGAAGTTGATGGCCAAAAGGAAGTAAAAAATGTTGAGAAGGTGGTCGAGGCATGCTGAAAACCTCAGTAACACATAAAGGAAAGTGATTTACATCTGTGAACCAGAAGTTGGAAAAATCCTCAATGATGATGAGGGGGAGAGATTAGATAAGGATCTCATAAACTGTCAGGTGAATAGTGATGGACTTTTAGATCGCCAGGTGGGCAATGAGATGAGATTAGTTGATTTCATAGATTCCTAGGAGAATAGAGGAGAGATCCCATATTTCCAGATGGGCTAGGTAAAAGAGATGAACACAGTTGAGAGTTCATATCAGCAAGGAGTGTTGATGGAAGAAGATCAGAGGTGTGTTCTGATTATCTGGGAAATTTAGATATTTCTTCCAAATAGTCCAGTAGAGGCTAGTACAAGTGTTGCACATGAGGAGATCATGCAACAATAATCCAAGAGAGAGGTCATGAAGCTAAATGAGTTTAAAGATAATTGTGTCTATGATGCAGGTGTAGCAGAGGAAAGACAACCAACAAAGACTATCAAAGAAGAGAAGAGGGAACAAACACTGATGTCTACTCAAACAGAAAAAGAGGAGAATGTAGATGAATTTCTCACTCAATGGAATCAAGAGATGAATATGTTGGAGGATTGGTTGGAAAATCCAAAACCAGAAGATGGTTGCCAGAAGACAGTCACGAAGATTGCGAGAGAAGAGCATTTGACAGAATTGCTCAGAAATTTCAGCTGGGAAGATGAATAGATGATGACTATAGCACTGAAGCATGCAGCAGAAGAGAAAGAAGAATTACATTCAGAGGAACGGTTGATAGAAGATGGAGATATGATAGCACAATAGGAGCTGACAGAAACCAATATGTCAGAGGAAGAATTTGGGCAACAATTCAGTAAGGAGACTACAGAATTGAAGTTTGCAATAGAGTGGAAACCTAGTGCCACAAGAGATGAAGATAATATGAAGGTTCAAATTGATCAAATTGGTAAAAAGGAGAAAGAGCAAACATTTCAATGTGCCCAAGAGATGGAGAAAAAAGAGCATTTGGTGGAATTTCTCCAAAGTTTCATCCAAGGATATGACCATAAGGCAATTGTAGAATTGGGATCTACAAAAGAAGGAGATGAGTATTCATGTAAATGGCTTGAAAATTTCAGCCAGGGAGCTGAGCAAGAGATAACTATAGAATGTGGACCTATAGCAGAGGAAGAGATGCAACAAAATAATATGCATGAAGGAAGGAGTCAGCCAACAGAGCAGTTGGACAGAGTGATTGAACAAATCGGGAGGCTAATGTTGAAGTCAACACAAGAAGCAATTATCAAGGAGAAGTTGAACAGAGGAGGGCCTACAAAAGTAGCAGGGAAGAAGAAGCAACAGCAACAGCAAAGTAGAGGAGCAGATAAACAGCTCCAAGGAATATTTTGGGATCCAGGTGGATTTCAACATAGTTGGAGAGCTCATGAGCAGGAGCTCATGAATTTTTCACAGCAGTGGAGTATGATGCAGGAGCATTGCTATAACATCAAAAGAAAGGCATACGTGGAAGTGAAATTAACACCTCAACACTTTGAAAGAACCAAAACGACCTTAATCATCTTGGTAGCAGTGTGAATATCTTTTTTATTTTCTCGTTAATTTATTAACTGTATGTAAATTCGGGCCACTGTTTGAAAGGATAGAACAAATTGTAAATCTTTTACATGACTGTAATGTATTACAGGTGTGGGATAAATTCCCTGATTAGTCATTAGGTTGCATTAATTGAGTAAGTAACCACTTGAACGGAATGTAATAGATTTTTAGATAGGAGGATGAAGAGCGAGGAAGATCTGAGTCCTTAGACAAGTTTTTTCAGTTTGTGTCTGTAGGAGATAGCGACTGTAATGATGTTTTTTATTTGAAATGAATAGAACAGAGAAAATTGATTCAAATGTATAGTGTTGATACTGTCCGATTGTTAATATGTATTATGTGAACGTATGATGTTCATAGTGAATGAATGAATAATTGAACAAGTTAAATTGTTTATCTTTTGTAAGATTATGTAAGGAGTGCATGTAGAGCGCAAGGAGTGTGTATGAAGAAATATTTTTCAACTTAAATCTCAGAAGAGATAGCGGGGAATCTCTGTATGCAGAGTGTGCATATTGAGCACAAGGAGTGCATATAGAATCAAGCTTGTGTTAAATTTTGAGTTCATGAAGAACGTGCCAAGAAGGCACACCAAAATATTTACAAACTCAAGAGAGGAGCCTCAAGGTTGCCAAATACCTTAGAGGAAAATTTGTGTAGAAAAGCAAAGAGAGACAATGTCACTGAGAACTTTGTAGAGCTCTGCCAGGTGGGCATATAGCAAGTGCAAGGAGTGCATAGAAGAATTATATTTCTAGTTTAGAGAGAAAGAGAAGTGTCAGAGGAGATGACACTTACAAAGTTACTGAATACTCTGGAGGAATACCTATGCAAGGAGTGTACTAGGCCAACACTCGGACGAGGTGTTGAAGACA
>JZKD02S0061713.1:0-25662 GCA_000966675.3 Picea glauca
TAGGTTTTCAGTTTTTAAAAGAGTAAGAGAAGAATTAAAGGCAGCAGAGAATACATCATTATCAGTGATTTCATTAAACAAAGAAAAATTATAGTTCTTCCATTTAACAGAGCATTATAAATATTACATAATGAAAATGTAGACCGATGTCTGGCAAAGAAGTCAAGGAAGGTATGATGAGCCTCTTGAATGCCTTAACGGAACAAAAGAAATGAAGGGAGAGAAGCTATGAAAAAGGGGACGTCATTGCCAAGTTTTTAATCCAAAGTGCTCTAGATGTGAGCATTTTTTCTAAAACAGTTAGAACAAAAAATGGTAAGGATAATTGTGACATCATGTTGCAGTGTAATTATTAAGGCATATACTTGGATTTGTTCCAAATTGGAAAATAAAAACTGAGAAACATCAAATGAAGGATAGTGAAAAGGTCATTGTTTTATGTTCAAGTTTAAGTCACTATTAATCAATTGCTCACTCATGGAGAGAACATTATAGATCAAGTAATTTGAACATTATATATAAGTAATTTATGAAAAAATATATAAATTCTTACCATTGAAATGAAATTAAATATATAAATCGTTACCATTGAAATGGAACTGAGTGGTCATTGCAATAGAGGAATGTAAAGAGATAGTGACAACGAAGTTCGAAAACCTAATGGTATTGTTGTAATCTCATTAAACTATCTAGATAGAATTGTAAAAAGTAAGGGAAATCTTTTGCAACCAAGGAAATATTTTGATAAGAGCTCACTTTCAATCCCCAAGAGAAAAAGGTCGAGGAGGAAGAAAGTGTGCATCTGGTTATTAAGAAGCCTATCCAATGCCATTATTGCCAAAGGTTTGGCCATTATGAAATGGAATGTAGGTTAAAATAGAATCACATAGAAAACAAAAAGGTAATCTTCACTCATGTGAAGTAGAGCTTTTCAATATATCTAATATATTTCTTTGTTATATGGCATAGAATTTATAGCTGAGGTATAGATTTTTTATTCAAGTTACTTCAATGATATGAAGGAAAATAATGATTTTTTTTTTAAGAAATTGATAAATATAGAAATATCAAGTGAAACTTGGACATGATAAGGTAATAGAGGTTATCAACAACAAAGAAATGTTAGATGTACACATATTCAAGGTACTTTTTTATTTTTGGTATAGGAGAGTAGACTAACAAAAATTATAAAGTATTGTTTCAGATCGTGTAACATGTAAATTTTTTGATAAAAATGATGGTGGAGAATGAATGATAATGTTTCTTTCAAATAAAATAGGAGTATTTTTTAATAGAATGCGTTTTTTTTTATAAAATGCATGCATTAGGTTCAAATATATGGAAAGTAATAATTGAGGACTATAATGGGTTGGGAAAAGGATTATGTCCATTCAAGACTTAAGACATTGAATTTTTTACACACAAATAAGACCATTCAAGTCTTGCGCAAAATCAAAGATAAATAACCATTCATGCTTTAAGATATCAAATTTTACCATACAAATAAAACAATTCAAGACTTGCCCAAAATCGAAGTTAAGGATAATATTTTCTGAGATTGTACACAACGGAGGTAACCCATAGATAAATTTCCAGTTGGGATATCACCTCGGGCTTCTCAACCATTGTGACTAGTTCAAAGAAAATATTCCATAAATGAGTTAATTCAAAGGAATTTAATTCATATTGATCTGATACCACTTTGTAACATCTCAAACCACCCAGGCTGGTCCATGCTACATGATACAACACTTTGACATTTCTCTGAGTCAACCAAACTGTAACATTCCCAACAACTACTAAGCAATGTTACTCTAAAATCTCACTCTACAGATACTACTCTATACACACGTCCACACAGTATCACTTGAAGTAACGCACTTAGCCCAAACTTGAGTCGCACCACACAACTTATAACAGTGGAAGAATCATTCTCTTTTTAAAAAACACTTATGCAGGGGAAGTAACTCAAACAACTGCGCACTAGAGTACTCATCCCACATCACATATGTGCACACAACTATCATGGAATCATGCATAAATTCTGATTAAGTTGTGTGCAGACTCTAATTCCCTGAATGCACACATGAATTTTAGCCTCTTGATGCACAATAGTACAATCATGTGCACCTAGCCACTCAATCGTCTTTTTGATGACTCATAATCAAAATCAAAAGGTTAACTTAACTGGAAAGACTATCCATATTTTTCATATCCATGCAAAACAACAAATACAGGCTATCAGCATGTAACATCCCGCTCTGGCGCACTGAGCGAACTTATTCTTTGAGGACACTTGCTCACAAGTGATCCAGATTATTATGCTATTAAAACATTTGATTTTGATTATGAGACATTATGGGTTGATGACATGTTGTTTTACTGCATTGACATAGACATGTGTTATTGACTCGGTTTTACGGAGTGTGTAGGATTTTGGACCTCGAGGATGCAGAGGCATCGATGGAACCCCTTGGACTCCAGATTGAGTCAAGTGTACCATTGGGGTTTGATTTTTTTACTATGATATTAGTGCATCTGATTAAATGGTATGCTATGGATATATTCTAACATGATTCGTTGATGATGTCGGCTGACGATAGCTTGTTGACCAGACTCACATATGGAGTAAAGGGGTCATGCATGACTACCAGAGATGTTGAGGGAGAGGTGTGGACAACAACGCTGCCACAACCTACTAGCACTCTCGTCGTGGCTCGAACTGTAGGTTAACGTTTACCTAGTTCGAGAGGACCCACGATGTCATGAGGGCGGACTGCGACAGTCGCTCATGATGATTCTAAGGGGCACGCAATAAGGAGGGGGTCTTATTCCTTAGAGGCCCTTAGTATCCCACAAGTTCACATGGAAGAGTATTGACTCAGGGGTTTTTGATGTCTACCAAGTTAGTCAAGAGGCGAGTGGCACCCTTGTAGCACGTCTTGTGTCCTGAAGGGCACGTCGCGCAAGAAAAATGGAAAGAGGCGAGTGGCACCCTTGCATCACGTAGTGCGTCTTGAAGGGCACGTCACATAAGGGAAACAAATTAAGGCGAGTGACAACATTGGAGCACCTGGTGCATCCTGAAGATCACGTAGCATTGTTGATGATAAATGAATGAACCTAGATGGCCTTAAGATGAATAACATGTTAAGAATTTAAAAAAAAATTCCCTAATAAAATGCCGCCGAGTACGAAAATTTAAGGTCTAAGTCTAAATTATGCTAGTGGTAAAATTTTATCCATCTACTTTAAAAAAATACAAATAAAAACAACATAAATATTAATTATACTCTTCATTAAATCTTGTAATAATAAGGGGGTAAGCAATTTAAATGATTCATAAAAATCTGTTAGGGTAAAAATTTAAAAAAAAGGGAAATAATTGTTTTATTATTTATGATAATTTAAAATTATTAACTAAAAAGGGAAAAATGAAAAAGGGGGTTAATTTATACACCTGCCAATTTGAGTCCTAAATGAAAAGGGGAAAGACGGAAATCTAAATATTTAGGAAACTAGGAAAAGAGGGAAACATAAGAAGAAAAGGGAAACCCAAAGAAAAAAGCAGAAAGTCAAACTTAGTAAGGTATCTACCATTAAGAACTTTCTAATTTAAAACTGAACTAGCAAATTGATAATGGGGAAAGTCATTAAAACCTGTAAGAGAATTTGCTCTAGGTGGGTGAGAGAAAAAAGAGAATTTGATTAATTAAAGAAATTAATTTGTGGAGGAATGAAGGGGATGGGTGACACTTGTACGGGGAGGAATTTTTAGGATTTAATTTATAAAAACTTAATTTAATGAGATTTTAGGAAAGTAAGGGACTTCGAAACTCTATATAATGAAGGGAGGAGAAGGATGAAGGATCTCTTCTGTTTGCGTAACATTACGCTGCCGAAATATCTACTTGACTGACTTAACTTGTGGGAGTTGGGATACCCAGCTCGATGAGGAGTGGTAGCTCAGCCTTGTGAGGTGAGTTGGGAGCTAGTTGAATCTCTGGATAGTGTGTGTGGCCCCTTTGTTGCTCGGGGGGATAAGGGGGAAGAAGAGTACCCCTAGCATTGGATGGGAGGTACCTATGAAGCAAGTGGGAGTTGCATAGAGCATGCAGGATGTCACTCAGAGTGGGCGATCAGGCAACAATACACTCTCTTCATTTTTGTATGGTATATTGTTGTAGGATTTATGCTTGGAACTACATGTTTAATGGAGTAAGTAAACTGATTGTCTAGATTGATGACTGAATTTATTTCATAGCCTAGCTCGATGATTGATTGACTCCCATTGCCTTTGTTTCCCCGCATGTGTTGACCTCCTTGTGGTGTTTGATTGTGACCATTGTGGTGGTTTTGGCTATCATCCCTAGTGCATCAATCCTCGCCTGGGCAGTCGGCCAGGAGCCTAATCTATGATCGTCACTTCGACGTTAATAGACCTATGGATCTCAATGATAATGTTTCTTTCAAATAAAATAGGAGTATTTTTTAATAAAACAATGATCTATGGACCTATGGATCTCATTGATAAAAATGATGGTGGAGAATGAATGATAATGTTTCTTTCAAATAAAATAGGAGTATTTTTTAATAGAATGCATTTTTTTTATAAAATGCATGCATTAGGTTCAAATATATGGAAAGTAATAATTGAAGACTATAATGGGCTGGAAAAAGGCTTATGTCCATTCAAGACTTAAGACATTGAATTTTTTACACACAAATAAGACCATTCAAGTCTTGCACAAAATCAAAGATAAATAACCATTCATGTTTTAAGATATCGAATTTTTCACATACAAATAAAACAATTCAAGACTTGCCCAAAATCGAAGTTAAGGATAATATTTTTTGAGATTGTACACAAGGGAGGTAACCCATAGATAAATTTCCAGTTGGGATATCACCTCGGGCTTCTCAACCATTGTGACTAGTTCAAAGAAAATATTCCATAAATGAGTTAATTCAAAGGAATTTAATTCATATTGATCTGATACCACTTTGTAACATCTCAAGCCACCCAGGCTGGTCCATGCTACATGATACAACACTTTGACATTTCTCTGAGTCAACCAAACTGTAACATTCCCAACAACTACTAAGCAATGTTACTCTAAAATCTCACTCTGCAGATACTACTCTATACACAGGTCCACACAGTATCACTTGAAGTAACACACTTAGCCCAAACTTGAGTCACACCACACAACTTATAACAGTGGAAGAATCATTCTCTTTTTAAAAAACACTTATGCAGGAAAGTAACTCAAACAATTGCGCACTAGAGTACTCATCCCACATCACATATGTGCACACAACTATCATGGAATCATGCATCAATTCTGATTAAGTTGTGTGCAGACTCTAATTCCCTGAATGCACACATGAATTTTAGCCTCTTGATGTACAATAGTACAATCATGTGCACCTAGCCACTCAGTCCTCTTTTTGATGACTCATAATCAAAATCAAAAGGTTAACTTAACTGGAAAGACTATCCATATTTTTCATATCCATGCAAAACTACAAATACAGGCTATAAGCATGTAACATCCTGCTCTGGCGCACTGAGCGAATTTATTCTTTGAGGACACTTGCTTGCAAGTCATCCAGATTATTATGCTATTAAAACATTTGATTTTGATTATGAAGCATTATGGGTTGATGACATGTTGTTTTGCTGCATTGACATAGATAGGTGCTATTGACTCAGTTTTACTGAGTGTGTAGGATTTTGGACCTCGAGGATGTAGAGGCATCGATAGAACCCCTTGGACTCCGGATCGATTCGAGTGTACCATTGGGGTTTGATTGTTTTACTATGATATTAGTGCATCTGATTAAATGGTATGCTATGGATATATTCTAACATGATTTGTTGATGATGCCGACTCACGATAGCTTGCTGACCAGACTCACATGTGGAGTAAAGGGGTCACGCATGACTACCAAGGATGTTGAGGGAGAGGTGTGGACAACAACGCTACCAAAACCTACTAGCACTCTCGTCGTGGCTCAAACTGTAGGTTAATGTTTACCTAGTTCGAGAGGACCCACAATGTCATGAGTGCAGACTGCGACAGTCGCTCATGATGATTCTAAAGGGCGCACAATAAGGAGGGGGTCTTATTCCTTAGAGGCCCTTAGTATCCCACAAGTTCACCTGGGGGAGTATTGACTCAGGGGTTTTTTATGTCTACCAAGTCAGTCAAGAGGCGAGTGGCACCCTTGTAGCACGTCCTGCGTCCTGAAGGGCACGTTGCGCAAGAAAAATGGAAAGAGGCGAGTGGCACCCTTGCATCACGTAGTGCGTCTTGAAGGGCACGTCACACAAGGGAAACAAATTAAGGCAAGTGGCACCATTGGAGCACCTAGTTCATGCTGAAGATCACGTAGCGTTGTTGATGATAAATGAATGAACCTAGATGGACTTAAGATGAATAACATGTTAAGAATTTAAAAAAAAAATTCCCTAATAAAATGTCGCCCAGTACGAAAATTTAAGGTCTAAGTCTAAATTATGCTAGTGGTAAAATTTTATCCATCTATTTTTAAAAAATACAAATAAAAACAACATAAATAATAATTATACTCTTCATTAAATCTTGTAATAATAAGGGGGTAAGCAATTTAAATGATTCATAAAAATCTGTTAGGGTAAAATTAAAAAAAAAAGGGAAATAATTGTTTTATTATTTATGATAATTTAAAATTATTAACTAAAAAGGGAAAAATGAAAAAGGGGGTTAATTTATACACCTTCCAATTTGAGTCCTAAATGAAAAGGGGAAAGAGGGAAATCTAAATATTTAGGAAACTAGGAAAAGAGGGAAACATAAGAAGAAAAGGGAAACCCAAGGAAAAAAGCAGAAAGTCAAACTTAGTAAGGTATCTACCATTAAGAACTTTCTAATTTAAAACTGAACTAGCAAATTGATAATGGGGAAAGTCATTAAAACCTGTAAGAGAATTTGCTCTAGGTGGGTGAGAGAAAAAAGGGAATTTAATTAATTAAAGAAATTAATTTGTGGAGGAATGAAGGGGATGGGTGACACTTGTACAGGGAGGAATTTTTAGGATTTAATTTTTAAAAACTTAATTTAATGAGATTTTAGGAAAGTAAGGGACTTCGAAACTCTATATAATGAAGGGAGGAGAAGGATGAAGGATCTCTTCTATTTGTGTAACATTACGCTGCAGAAATATCTACTTGACTCACTTAACTTGTGGGAGTTGGGATACCCAGCTCGGTGAGGAGTGGTAGCTCAGCCTTGTGAGGCGAGTTGGGAGCTAGTTGAATCTTTGGATAGTGTTTGTGGCCCCTTTGTGGCTCGGGGGGATAAGGGGGAAGAAGTGTACCCCTAGCATTGGCTGGGAGGTACCTGTGAAGCAAGTGAGAGTTGCACAGAGCATGCAGGATGTCACTCAAAGCGAGCGATCAGACAACAATACGCTCTCTTCATTTTTGTATGGTATATTGTTGTAGGATTTATGTTTGGAACTACATGTTTAATGGAGTAAGTAAACTGATTGTCTAGATTGATGACTGAATTTATTTCATAGCCTAGCTCGATGATTGATTGACTCCCATGGCCTTTGTTTCCCCGCATGTCTTGACCTCCTTGTGGTGTTTGATTGTGACCATTGTGGTGGTTTTGCCTATCATCCCTAGCGCATCAATCCTCGCATGGGCAGTCGGTCAAGAGCCTAATCTATGATCGTCACTTCGACGTTAATAGACCTATGGATATCAATGCCTTGCCTTTCTATGCGAGGATGATGAGCAAAGGATGAACCTATCAATCGTCTACCTCCATTGTTGTCCTTGGATGATTGGATCCTTTCGGTTCTCTTACTATTGTCTACAATTTGTATTGGTATTCTGGCAATGGAAAAACGAATTGATTCATGTTTTCATTTTGTATTTGTATTCTGACAATGAAAAAATGAATTGATTCATGTCTGCATTTTGTATTTCTATTCTGGCAATGGAAAAACGAATTGATTCATGTCTGCATTTTGTACTGGTATTTTGGCAATGGAAAAATGAATTGTTTCATGTATGCATTTTGTATTGGTATTTGGGCAATGGAAAAACGAATTGATTCATGTTTGCATTTGGTATTGGTATCCTAGAAATGGAAAAACGTTTTTGCTTTTAAATGTTGCTAGAGATTGTCGTTTTAAATGCCCACGTTTTTCTTTCAAATGAGACATAGATTGTCGTTTAAAATTGCCCACGTTTTTGCTTTAAAATGAGATTGAGTTTGTTGTTTTAAATGCCCACGTTTTGCCTTCAAATGAGAACAAAATTGTTGTTTTAATTGCCCACGTTTTTTCTTTTAGATGAGACTGAGTTTACTGTTTTAAATGCCCATGTTTTTTCTTTCAAATGAGAATGAGTTTGTTGTCTTAAATGCCCATGTTTTGCCTTCAAATGAGACTAAGATTGTTGTTTTAATTGCCCACATTTTTTCTTTCATATGAGACTGAGTTTACTGTTTTAAATGCCCACATTTTTGCTTTCAAATGAGACTGAGTTTGTTGTTCTAAATGTCCACTTTTTTCTTTCAAATGAGTCTGAGTTTTTTGTTTTAAATGCCCATGTTTCTTCTTTCAAATGAGACTAAGATTGTCGTTTTAAATGCCCACGTTTTTTATTTCCAATGATGGACTCAGCTGCTATAGAAATCAGCCACGAATTTAGCCTTTTAAATCTTAAATTCACTTGTCGGAATGACCATGGTTTTGGTAAATAAAAATTGACTGTGTGCATGTTGAATTTGCCCACCCTTTTTTTTGCTATTCAATTCATAACTGACTTGTAGTAATGACCGCAATTTCGCCTTCAAACTGTGACTGCGTTTTCCCTTGAGTGATGGATTGTGTTGATGTTGATTGGATATGTTTGCCTTTAATTGTTGAGTTGTTGTCAACTAGGCATGATTGGCCACCATGTGGGCACTGCGATTTTGATAATTTTTCCAAAGTGAATTAAATGGATAACAGTTAGTTAAATGCCTTACTATTGTTAGATGCATTGCTATGTAATGGTCTCATTAAATGCCTTGATTTTTGCCAGCAAATAAAATGGATAATGATGAGTTAAATTCCTTGTTATTGCGAGATTCATTGTTATGTAATGGTCATATTAATTGCCAGAACAATTGCTAAAACAATGTAAATGGCCAGCAGATTCATTCTTTGGATTAAATGACATGGCAAGTTAAAAGTTAACTAACACCTTAAATGCCTTGTTATTTTTGTATTACTTGTTATGACAACTTTCATGTAAACTACCTTATTAGTGCGCTTTTAATTGTCATGTTAATGGTCATGTAATTGCCTTGTTATTTCTATATTAATTGTTAAGTAATCGCTATGTTAATTTCCTCGATAAATTGCTCTAGCCCTGCTAATAGTCAGTAGTTTCCTTCTAATATTATTAGAGAGATAGCATTGTTAGTTCAGTCAATATAAATAGACTACATGACGAGATTTAAAAGTTCATAAGTGTTATAATGATAGAATTCTACTTTAAGATTGTAAATGTTGTTACTTAAGTTAATGTCTAGTTGGGTGGAGAATTTGGATTAACATAGACTTGACCGATTAGGTTGTGTTAAAGATTAAAATTTGATTGGTAAGTAAGGAATGGATTGCAAATTTTAGACTCGCTGGATTGAATTTTAATTAAGGATAAGGGGCATTTATAATTATGGTTTTATTATTGACCACTTAGATTTGCAAAATTAATTGTATTAACATTTATTTAGCGGATGCATTATTGTCTAATTGTAACTTGGCGTGCCCCATTAGAATGGAACCCTTTCTAAAATTGAATGTAATCATAGACTGGTTAGACTGAGTGATTGGTGGGAGCGAGGACAATGTCGTGTGGGATAGCGTCACCCCTTTTCTTCATCCTCTTGTGTCTCGTCAACCTTTGTGTGGGGTAGGTATAGTCTCCCAGTGAGTGTTCAATTCCTAGCTCATCAGAGTTTTCTTGAGTCTTGGTCCCTTTTGTTTTGTGCCAAGGTTATTGACGCATCTATCACCCATGGAATGACATGATTCTTGATGACGGGATCATGGCGTGCCTATGGATAGCGGCAAAAAAGATCTTGGCTGGAGTATGGTTCTTTTGTGTGAGTGTTGACGAGTGTGCAAGTTGCTCTTGGCACAAGGGTTGAACGCCTTCAGGCATTAGGTATGTGTGCCTTAAGGTTCTAGTATTTGTTCGTCTAGGCCATGATGTCGGGATAGGGGTGTTTTCCCTTATCTTGTAGGCATGGTCATGTTCACATCGGAAGGGTAGTCATCCTCCTTGTTTTTTTACGCATGTTTTTTAGTTTTCTTGAGCTGGTTTATGGTGTCATAGTAACTTGTTACCTAGACTGTGTGCTAGTATTCGCCATCAGTGGTGTGATTAAACTATTTCCTTCCTCGCATTCTTTCCTCTTAACTCCTGAAAAAAAAATGAAAACAAAAAAAAACTGCTTCGCTTATTGCCATAACGATGGGGTTGTTACATATGGTATCAGAGCCATGTTCAACTCACAACTAGGGATCGCTATGGATTTCGTTGATATGATTTGATTATAATGTTTCTAATTGAGTTGACTTGTATCCATGTAGGTAATCATGGTTAGAGGACGCCCCAGAGGCAGACAACAGGGTGCTAGGGGAGGAGGCGCGACGCCTCCAGTGGCATCCATGCCTGAGGGATATAACCCCCAGGGAGATGAGCAGGTTGTCGGGAAGGAGAAGATAGAAGTTGTTGATGTGGTCAGAATGATGAGATCTTTTCAGCGCATATTTGAGGCACTGATCAGATATTTGGATAGAGATAAGTCCAGAGCGTCGACACCCCCTGAGGGTCCACTGCGCGCTCTGGTTAGTACTGGTAGAATTCACCGGGAGCTCGAGAAGGTCAAATTTCTCAACTTTTTTGGTGCCCCAGATGATGCAGCCATCGAGGCATCGTTGGAGAATATGGCGATGTCATTTCCACTTCACGATTATACATCCAACATGAAGGTCTGCATGGAAATATTCCAAATGAAAGGAAGCGCTCTTCTATGGTGGAAGACGCTCCTACCATAGTTGAACATGGTCGTCGAAGACGTGTCATGGGAATTGTTCGAGGAACGGTTTCGAGAGAGATACCTATCATAGGAATTCATTGAGCGTCAGCTCAATGATTTCAACACCTTACGACAGGGTGGTCGTACGATGCCCAAGTATGAGGCCCATTTTATGGAGTTGCTCCGGTATGCTCCACATATTAACACTAAGAAACTTAAGGTCAACAGGTTCATGTTTGGACTTAACGGAAACATACGTGCCAAGGCTAGGATTTTGATGCCTCAAACCTTACATGATGTCATCCAGAAGGCCCTCATAGTAGAGGAGGATCTTATCAGCGGGGGTCAGACCAGGACTCCAGCAAGACCAGCAGGGCAGGTGTCATCTGGTGCACACCAACATCAGACACCAACCAGACATACGCCAGGGTATCGTGGCTTCCAGACGAGATCCACTTTCACTACACCTCTATGACCGATGCCTCAGTAGTGGACACCTTATCGGGGACCACAGCATCAGCAGCAGCGTCGACCGCAGCAACAACAGTTTAGGCCTGTTCAACAGAACATACCAGGATTCCAGGCCAGTGGGTCGTCATCTTCTACTTCGGGTACCAAGACTATCGGGCCAAAGAATGGGTGTTGGACATGTGGGGAGCCACACTACCAATGCGACTACCCTGTGGAGAGGACTAGAGCATCCAGATCAGCTGGACCCACAACCGTGGGAGATATGGGAAAGGCCCATTGGATTCATGCAGTGGTGAATAAGCACCAAGTAGAGCATCAATCGACTGTGCTTGAGACAACAAGTACCGTCGCTGACCAAACCCTTAGTATTTTGATAGATCCCGGTGCTATCGAGAGTTTCATTTCTGGTGCTGCACTAAAAAAGATTAAGGTAAAGGCAGTCGAATAGTATGAGTTTAGCTTCGTAGAGATGGCCTCGAGAGCCAAAAAAAATGTTGGAGGAAAGGTTATGGGTTGTATCCTTAACCTGGGAGAGTTTGTCACCAGGGCCAACCTGTATGTCACGATCTTAGGATCTTATGACGTCGTGATCAGTATGGACTAGTTGGAATTGCATGAGGCGATACTCAATTGCAAGACGAAACGGTTGATATTGGTCGATGATGAGGAACAGAGACATGTGATTGTAGGTCAGAACCAGGGAGTTTCCCTGAGGTTCATATCTTCCTTGCAACTTCGAAAGAGCATGCGCAAGGGGTGAAATCTTTATGCGATCCTTGCGTTAAACAAGAAGGGAGTAGCGTAAGGTCTAGAACAACTTTCAGTGGTGAGAGAGTTTGTAGACGTATTTCTGGAGGAGTTACCTAGGAAGCCGTCGGAGAGGGAATTGGAGTTTACCATAGACCTAAAACTGGGTACTAAACCAATAGAGAGAATGCCTTATCGAATGTCGACCCCAGAGTTACAGGAGTTTAGAATGAAACTAAAGGAATTGCTAGACCTGGGACTGATACGTCCAAGTGTGTCACCGTGGGGTTCACCTATTATTTTCATACAAAATAAGGATGGGTCATGGAGGCTCTGCATTGAATACAGTCAATTGAAAAAGGCCACAATCAAGAATCAATATCTGTTGCCAAGGATTGATGATATGTTCGATCAGTTGAAGGGTGCGACAATGTTCTCAAATATTGATTAAGGAAGATGATGTCCCTAAGACTACCTTTAAGACAAGGTTTGGACATTGCGAGTTTATTGTTTTATTGTTTGGACTAAAAAATGCCCCAGGGGTATTTATGAGTTTAATGAATGAGATGTTTCGCGAGTACTTGGACAAGTTCATCCAAGTATTCATTGATGATATTTTGATTTACTCTCAGATGACGGAGGAGCATGACGGGCACTTGCGCTTGGTACTAAAGTGTTTGCGAGAGAAAATTTTGTATGGGAAGTTCTCCAAATGCTCCTTTTATCAATTGAAGATTCACTACTTAGGGCAAGTCATCTCTGATGAAGGCATCATTGTGGATCCAACAAAGGTCGAGGCTATTATGGAATGGCCTGTGCTGACAAATGTCTCGTAAGTTCGTAGCTTCATGGGTTTAGTAGGATACTATTGACGGTTCGTTGAGGGATTTTCAAAGATAGCAAATCCGATCACGGAATTGCAAAAGAAAATAAAGAAGTTTGTTTGGACCGAGAAATGTGCAAAAACATTTCGGAGGCTCAAGGAGTTGTTGACATCAGAACGGATACTAAATTTCCCTGACATGGACACGGACTTCTTGGTATGCACTGACACATCCAAGGAAGGCTTAGGCGGAGTCTTGATGCAAGACAGACAAGTGATCGCTTACATCTTGAGGAAACTGAGAAGGCATGTTGAGAACTACGCAATGCACAATTTGGAGTTGTTAGCCGTCATATATGCCTTGAAGGTTTGGAAACACTACCTTGTTGGATGAAAATTTGAACTAAAGACTGACCACTGTGGACTACAACACATCTTTACGCAAAACAACCTGAACACGCGACAACGATGTTGGTCGGAATTGATTAGCGAGTACAAATTTGAGATTACTTACATAAAAGGAATAGTGAACCGAGTGGCAGATACATTGAGTCGGAGAACACACATTTTTTCGGTGTTGCCTCTTCAGACGAATCTACGTGAAAAGATTCTAACTTTATAGCGTGACGATGATTGTTACAAAGAAGTTGAGGGTTTTATCGGACATAACACAATGATGGTACCTAGATTTGAAGGATTTTCGTTTGATAGTGATGGTTTATTGAGGTTTAAATATCGGATTTACGTACCTCCGAACGACGAGTTGAGGATGTTGATCATAAGCGAGGCTCATAGAGACATCTACATGGCTCACCCAGGAGTCACGAAGATGAGGGCAGGCCTTAAACCCTTATTCTTCTGGAAGGGATTAAAGGCAAACATAGTCAACTATGTGGCTAGATGTCTAGAATGTCAGGAGGTAAAGGTTAAACATAGACACCCAACAGGATTACTACAGCCACATGCTATTCTAGAATTGAAATGGGGGGTCATTTCGATGGATTTTATTGTTGGATTTCCATTGACGGCAAGGAGACATGACTCGATTTTTGTAGTAGTAGACACTTTGACTAGGAGTGATCACTTTATTCCTATGCGTACGACATATCAGGCACCTGACATAGCTAGATTTTTCATCAGTGAGATTGTGAGGCTGCATGTTGTGCCTAAGAGGACTATATCTGATCAGGGAACAGTGTTTACTGGATGATTTTGGACAAGTTTCCAAGAGGCCTTAGGACCCCAACTTAACTTTAGTATTGCGTATCACTCGGAGACTGATGGGCAGACCGAACGAATGAACCATATCTTGGAGGAAATGTTGCGCATGTATGTGATGGACCAACAAAAGCGTTGGGAATAATTCTTACAATTGGTGGAATTCACTTATAACAACATTCACCAAAGCACTATTAAGATGGCGCCTCTCGAGTTTCTTTACAGGTCACCATGTCAGATGCCTTTGAGTTGGGATCGGCTTGAAGATAGGGTCCTGGTGGGACCAGAAGCGATCCAAGAAATGGAAGAGAAAATGAAAAATGATAAGACAAAGGATTAAAGAAGCGCAGGATCGGTAGAAGAGTTATGCTGATGCACGTCATGTCGACCATAGTTACGAGGTTGGCGATCGAGTCTTCTTACGGGTTAAACCGCATAACAGTTCGAAAAAGTTTGGAAAGGGAGCTAAGCTCTCTCCTAGGTTCATGGGACCTTTTGATATTGTGGAGAGAAAGGGGCCCGTGGCCTATCGACTAGCCTTGCCTAATTCTTTGAAGTGTATGCATGATGTTTTTCATGTATCTATTTTGAGACATTATATTAGTGATCCTACACATGTTTTTGACAAGAGTTCCTTGTAGGTATCAGATGAGGGGGCGCTCATGGCTGAGCCGATCCACATCTTGGATCATCACATTCGACAACTACGACATCGAACAGTAGATCAGGTCAAGGTCCAGCGGGACAACTATAGTCTACACTCGGCAACTCGGGAGGATGCATATGATATGCGCCAATAGTTTCCATTTTTGTTTGATAGATAGAATTATGATACTATGGTACACATTATTTCATCAATTATACTGTGAAACTTTGGGACAAAGTTTAGACTAAGAGGGGGTGTATGTAACATCCCTCTCTGGTGCGCTGAGCGAACTTATCCTTTGAAGACACTTGCTCGCAAGTGATCCGGATTATTGTGCTATTAAAACATTTGATTTTGATTATGAGGCATTATGGGTTGATGACATGTTGTTTTACTGCATTGACATAGACAGGTGTTATTGACCCAGTTTTACTGAGTGTGCAGGATTTTGGATCTCGAGGATGCAGAGGCATCAATGGAACCCCTTGGACTTGGGATCGAGTCAGGGAGTATACCATTGGGGTTTGATTGTTTTACTGTGATATTAGTGCATCAGATTAGATGATATGATATGGATATATTCTGACATGATTCATTGATGACACAGGTTAACGATAGCTTGCCGACCAGACTCACATGTGAAGTAAAGGGGTCACGCATGACTACTAGAGATGTTGAGGGAGTGGTGTGGACAATAGCCCTGCCATAGCATACTAGCACTCCCATCCTGGCTCGAACTGTAGGTTAATGTTTACCTAGTTCGAGAGGACCCACGATGTTGTGAGGGAGGACTACAACAGTCGCTCACAATGATTCTAAGGGGCACGCAATAATGTGGGGGCCTTATTCCTTAGAGGCCCTTAGTCTCCCACAAGTTCATCTGGCGGAGTATTGACTCTAGGGGTTTTTTATGTCTACCAAGTCAGTCAAGAGGCGAGTGGCACCCTTGGAGCACGTAGTGTGTCCTGAATAGCATGTCGCACAAGAAAAATGGAAAGAGGCGAGTGGCACCCTTGGAGCACGTAGTGCGTCCTGAAGGGCATGTCGCACAAGGGAAACAAATTAAGGCGAGTGGCACCCTTGGAGCACCTAGTGCGTCGTGAAGGGCATGTCGCATTGTTGATGATAAATGAATGAACCTAGATGGCCTTAGGAAAATTAACATGTTAAGAATTTAAAAAAAAAAAATCCCTAATAAAATGTCGCCTAGTACGAAAATTTAAGGTCTAAGTCTAAATTATGCTAGTGGTAAAATTTTATCTATCTATCTAAAAAAAATAAAAAAATAAAAACAACATAAATAATAATTATACTCTTCGTTAAATCTTGTAATAATAAGGGGGTAAGCAATTTAAATGATTCATAAAAATCTGTTAGGGTAAAATTTAAAAAAAGGGGGGGGGAAATAATTGTTTTATTATTTATGATAATTTAAAATTATTAGCTAAAAAGGGAAAAAGGAAAAAGGGGGTTAATTTCTACACCTGCCAATTTGAGTCCTAAATGAAAAGGGGAAAGAGGGAAATCTAAATATTTAGTAAACTAGGAAAAGAGGGAAACATAAGAAGAAATGGGAAACCCAAGGGAAAAAGAAGAAAGTCAAACTTAGTAAGGTATCTACCATTAAAAACTTTCTAATTTAAAACTAAACTAGCAAATTGATAATGGGGAAAGTCATTAAAACCTATAAGAGAATTTAGGGACACCTAGGAGAGATTTTAGGAGTGACTCTAGGTGGGTGAGGGAAATAAGGGAATTTAATTAATTAAAGAAATTAATTTGTGGAGGAATGAAGGGGATGGGTGACACTTGTACGCAGAGGAATTTTTAGGATTTAATTTTTAAAAACTTAATTAAATGAGATTTTAGGAAAGTAAGGGACTTTGAAACTCTATATAATGAAGGGAGGAGAAAGATGAAGGATATCTTATGTTTGCGTAATGTTACGCTACAGAAATATCTACTTGACTGACTTAGCTTGTGGGAGTTGGGATACCCAGCTCGATGAGGAGTGGTAGCTCAGCCTTGCGAGGTGAGTTGGGAACTAGATGAATCTATGGATAGTGTGTGTGGCCCATTTGTGACTCGAGGGGCAAAGGGGGAAGAAGAGTACCCCTAGCATTGGCTAGGAGGTACCGGTGAAGCCTCGTCGGTCGACAAGCAGGATTTGCATGGAGCGCGTGGGACATCACTCAGAGCGGGTGATCAGGCAACAGTACGCTCTCTTCATTTTTGTATGGTATATTGTTGTAAGATTTATGCTTGGATCTACATGTTTAATGGAGTAAGTAAACTGAATGTCTAGAATGATGATTGAATTTCTTTCATAGCCTAGATCGATGATTGATTGACTCCCATGGCCTTCGATTCCCCGCATGTCTTGACCTTCTTGTGGTGTTTGATTGTGACCATTGTGGTGGTTTTTCCTATCATCCCCAACTCATCATTCATCTCCTGGGCAGTCAGCCAAGAGCCTTATCTACGGTCATCACTTCAGCATTAATAGACCTATGGATCTCAACGTCTTGCCTTTATATGCGAGGACGATGAGCAAAGGAAAAACCTATCAGTCATCTATCTCCATTGTTGTCCTCGGATGATTGGATCCTTTCGGTTCTCTTACTGTTGTTTGTAATTTGTGTTGGTATTCTGGCAATGGAAAAATGAATTGATTCATGTCTGCATTTATGGAAAAACGAATTGATTCATGTCCGCATTTTGTATTTGTATTCTGGCAATGGAAAAATGAATTGATTCATGTCTGCATTTTGTATTGGTATTCTGGAAATGGTAAAATGAATTGATTCATGTCTGCATTTTGTACTTGTATTATGGAAATGGAAAAATGAATTGATTCGTGTCTGCATTTTGTATTGGTATTCAGGCAATGGAAAAACGAATTGAATCATGTTTGCATTTGGTATTGGTATCCTGGAAATGGAAAAATGTATTTTCTTTTAAATGTTGCCATAGATTGCCATTTTAAATGCCCACGTTTTTCTTTCAAATGAGAAAGAGATTGTCGTTTAAAATTTCCCATGTTTTTGCTTTCAAATGAGACTGAGTTTGTTGTTTTAAATGCCCACATTTTTCCTTCAAATGAGACAGATATTGTTGTTTAATTGCCCACTTTTTTTCTTTCAGATGAGACTTAGTTTACTGTTTTAAATGCCCACATTTTTTCTTTCAAATGAGACTAAGTTTGTTGTTTTAAATGCCCACATTTTGCCTTCAAATGAGACCGAGTTTGTTGTTTTAATTGCCCATGTTTTTTCTTTCATATGAGACTAAGTTTACTGTTTTAAATGCCCATGTTTTTGCTTTCAAATGAGACTGATTTTGTTGTTCTAAATGCCCACATTTTTGCTTTCAAATGAGACAGAGTTTGTTGTTTTAAATGCCCACATTTTTTCTTTCAAATGAGACTAAGATTGTCATTTTAAATGCCCACATTTTTTCTTTCCAACGATGGACTGAGTTGTTGTAGAAATCACCCACTAATTTAGCCTTTTAAATCTTAAATTCACTTGCCAGAATGACCATGGTTTTGGTAAATAAAAATTGACTGTGTGCATGTTGAATTCACCCACCATTTGTTTTGCTATTCAATTCATAACTGACTTGCAGCAATGACCACTATTTCTCCTTCAAATTGTGACTTCGTTTTCCCTTGAGTGATGGACTATATTGATGTTGATTAGATACAGTTTCCTTTAATTGTTGATTTGTTGTCGACTAGGAAGGATTGGCCACCATGTGGGCTCTGCGTTTTTGCTAATTTTTCCATAGCAAATTAAATAGATAATAGTTAGTTAAATGCCTTACTATTGCTAGATTCATTGCTATGTAACGGTCTCATTAAATGCCTTGATTTTTGGCAGCAAATAAAATGGATAACAGTGAGTTAAATGCCTTGTTATTGGCAGATTCATTGGTATGTAATGGTCATATTAATTGCCAGAACAATTGCTACAGCAATGTAAATGGCCAGCAGATTCATTCTTTGGATTAAATGACACAGCGAGTTAAATGTTAACTAACACCTTAAATGCTTTTATATTGTTGTATTACTTGTTATGACAATAGTCATGTAAACTACCTTGTTAGTGCGCTTTTAATTGTCGTGTGAATGGTCATGTAATTGCCTTGTTATTTCTATATTAATTGTTAAGTAACCGCTATTTTAATTTTCTTGATAAATCGCTCCAGCCCTGCTAATAGTTAGTAGTTTCCTTCTAATATTATTAGACATGTTAGTTCGATCAATATAACTAGACTACATGTTGAGATTTAATTGTTCATAAGTGTTATAATGATAGAATTCTACTTTAAGATTGTAAATGTTGTTATTTAAGTTAATGTCTAGTTGAGTGGAGAATTCGGATTAACATAGACTTGACCGATTAGGTTGTGTTAAAGATTAAAATTTGATTGGTAAGAAAGGAATGGATTGCAAATTTTAGACTCGCTGAATTGAATTTTAATTAAGGATAGAGGGCATTTATAATTATGGTTTTAGTATTGATCACTTAGATTTGCAAAATTAATTGTATTAATGTTTATTTAGCGGACATATTATTGTCTAATTGTAACTTGACGTGCCCCGTTGGAATGGAACACTTGTAAAAATTGAATGTAATCATATACCGGTTAGATTGGGTGATTGGTGGGGGCGGGGACGATGTCATGTGGGCTGGCGTCACCCCTTGTTTTCATTCTCTTATGTCTCGTCAACCTTTGTGTGGGGTAGGTGTAGTCTCCCAGTCAGTATTCGGTTCCTAGCTCATCAGAGTTTTCTTGAGTCTTGGTCCCTTTTGTTTTGCGTGAAGGTTATTGACGCATCTATCACCTAGTGAATGACATGATTCCCGATGAGGGGATCATGGCACGCCCTTGAGATAGCGGCGAACGAGATCTTGGCTGGAGTATGGTTCTTTTGTGTGAGTGTTGACGAGTGTGCAAGTTTCTCTTGGCATAAGGGCCAAACACCTTCAGGCATTAGGTCCACGTGCCTTGAGATTCTAGTATTTGTTCATCTAGGCCATGATGTCAGGATGGGGGTGTTGTCCATTAGCTTGTAGGCGTGGTCGTGTTTGCAGCGGAAGTGTAGTCGTCCTCCTTGCTATTTTGCGCATATTTGCTAGTTGTCTTGAGCTGGTGTGTGTTGTCATAGTAACTTGTTGCCTAGACTACGTGCTAGTGTTTGTCATCAATGGTGTGATTAAACTGTTGTCATCGTCACCTTCTTTCCTCTTAACTCCTAAAAAAATAAAACGAATACAAAAAAACATTGCTTCGCTTGTTGTCGTAACAATGGCATCGTTACAAAGCACCATACTTACATATGAAAGAAATATTAAAAATAATAGAGACAATTAATTAAATGCAACTACATACAAGAATTAACCCATATCAAGCATTGATAAATAAGCACATAGTAAACAAGACAAGCACATGAAGAAAACTTATCTTTTATAAAAGTCACCAATGAAGGTCTTGACTCAGACATTCATCCCATCCATAGACTATGTTTCTCATAATATTTTAGCAACAAGTCACCCCCAAGCTAAGGCTTAAATCCACCAGGGAAAAAAGGTTCCTAGTGACAGGCTAAGGTCTGATACTTAATAGAATTGCTCATTCCAAGATGCCCTCTACTGCATCTAGCCCACAGTTACTCATTCCCCACCCACCTATCACATGTAAGGAAGTGTTCCCCTTATCTTCTCAAAAATCCTTGAACTTCCCCACTTCGCTTTCCAGGGTTACTAGCAATAGGTCGGACAAGAAGTCTCTGAGCCCTGCGACTAATGATCAATGAACTAGGGAATAAATCTCAGCAAAACTCTCATCGGGAGAGTATTCTCACGGGTTTGAAAACCACTTCCCAACAACCAATCTCTCTCCTCAAGAGAATTCTCATTGTCTATCAACCCGACTCTTCAACAATAGAATTTTGGTTACGGCCCCACAACTCCTTACAAGATTCTTTGTGAAGATAGGATAACAATAGGATTTTCCATACAATCTAACCCTCTTCTTCTCACGAGATCCTGCTAACATAAATTCCCATCAAATAATAGATAATCCCCCCCAAATAATGGATAATTCCCCTCAAATACACTAAGGACATAAATATATATTGCATGTCTTCCACTTGACACTTTTCACCTTCAAAAGCATCTTTAAGCCACTTCATGACCCATTCCCTACCCTGAGGAATTTATGATAAAAACATATCCACAATCCAATTTTATGGAAACATCATTAAAATATTCCCTAAGACTTATGAATCACCCCAATATTTTCCCTTTTTCTGGTGGAGTTTACCCCCCATCTCTTTTTTTCTGAGTTAATATGCCCACAATGATGCAATATTATATTAATAACCATGATTATATTTACATGGATAGATGCACTGGCCTATCTACGTCCAACCTCACCATCCTCATAATCACAGAGGATCTCCAAGTCATTATCATTCACTTACCTGAGTTCACACAATAGGGTGTAATTTGCGCACTTACCGAGGTGCGCGCAACACAAAAAATGTGCACACCCTTTCTTTATAACAATTATTTGCATACTACTTAGATGCACACAACACCAAAACGACTCACCATCCTATATGTTATTTACATGTATACTTAGTGCCAATGACTCACCATCATATATGTACAATTACAAAGGGTTCTCGATTAGGAACATTACATTACCCTCCCCTTTATTTATGTACTATCCTCGATGCATCTTATACACATGTACATGCAAAATTAAAAAAAAAAATTAAATAGATGAGGATACTCTACTTCCATAGCATCCACATGCTCCCAAGTTGCATCCTCAGAACTGTATTAGGTTCATTGTACCTTTACCACCTCCACGGATCGATTTTGAATCTTCTTGAATTTTCGATCCAATATGAATATCAATCATACTTGAAATCTGTCTTTTGGCTCCACCTAAATTACATTCCAATCAATGACATGATTAGATTTAGGTAGATACTTCTTAATTAATTATACATGGAAAAAATTATGAATTAATAAGAATGCATGAAATGCAATCATTTAGGTGATAGGACCAATCCTCTCTAGTATTTCAAATGGCCCACAATATCGCGCTACTAACTTAGGACACTTTCCCAAATTCAGGGAATTGCGCCTTGCCTTCACTTTCATAAACATGTGATCACCCACTTTAAATTATCTGTTGTCTTATCCTTTATCTACACAACTTTTATTCGTGTCTTGGGAAGCTTTTACATCATGCCTTATCTTTTCCATCTTCTCCTCCATTTCTTGGATAAAATCTGTCCCAACTATTGTGTGGTCTACTAGGCTATCCCAACTCACTGGTGTGTTGCACTTTCTACCATTAAGTGTCTCAAACATGATCATCTTTAAAGATTTCTAGTACCCATCATTATAATAAAACTCTAGAAAATGAAAGTAGTCTTCCAATTTTGATGTCTTATCCATCACATACATCATCAACATGTCTTCAATCACCTGATTTACCCTCTAGGTTTGACCATCCAACTTAGGATGATATGTTGTGTTGAAATTCAGATTTCTTCCAAATCCTTTTAATATCCCTTTCCAAAGGTTTGAGGTTAACTTGAAATATTTTTCAGACACAATTGTCTTAGGTACACCATGAAACTTGGAAATTTATTGCATGTATGTCTCAGTGATGTCGGATTCCTTGTGAGTTGAATTCATTGGAATAAAATGGAAATATTTAGTAAGTTTGTCCACAGCCACCATAATAGAATCATGTTTCTTAGCAGTCCTAAGAAACTTAGTTATGAATTCCATGGTTACCACTTCCAAATTCCACTTAGGAATGGGAAAGGGTTGTAGCAAACCAACTGGATGTTTGTGCTTAGCCTTGACCATATGACATTTAAAACATCTTGGAAGAAAATCCGCAACTTCATTTTTCATACCTGGCCAAAAGTATTGTTTCTTGAACACCACAATGGTCTTCTGGTAACCTGAATCTCTAGCATAAGGAACCTTATGCATCTCTAACAACATAAGGCCCTTAAACTCCTGATCATTTGGCACATAGAATTTATGTCTATACATGACGATTGCATCATCTCTCAACTCGTAGCCTTCAAACTTTGGTTGTCACATACCTTGTTGTAAAGTCACACTTATATCCATATAGTGCACATATTATTTGGAAACATTCAAAATTCGGTCGCACAATTTTGTCTAGTACATGCTAATGGTTATGGCATGCGTCTCATGCATCCTCCTATTGAGTGTGTTAGCAACTTGGTTCTCTTTTCCTTCGATATGATTTATGTTGAAGTCATACTGAGTGAGGAGCTCTAACCACCTTCTTTGTCTTCCATTTAAACTTGGATATCCAAACAAACATCTCAAAACACAATGGTTTGTTCTTAGCTCAAATATTTTACCCATGAGATAATGCCGCCACATTTTCAATGCATGCACTATGGTTGCTAATCCCAAGTCATTTGTAGCATAAATCCTTTCATTCTCTTTGAAATTCATTGATTAGTAGCACACCACATGTCCATTCTGACTCAGGATTCCACTGAGTCCTTATTTACATGCATCCATGCACATAACAAAGTATGCATCTTGATCAACAATTCTCAAAATTGGTGCAGTTGTTAACAATTTTTTCAAGTGCTAAACACTCCTTGCACAAACCAAAGTCCATGTAAATCGCACAACTTTATTCTAAAGGTATGTGATTGGATGCACAATATTTGAGAATCCTCCAATAAACCTTTTGTAGTACCCTACTAGTCCCATAAAGGATCTCACTTCTGTGACATTTCTTGGTGTGGGTCATTCCTTGATGGCTTTTATCTTCACTGGGTCCACAACTATTCCTTCTTTTGAAATGATATGACCCAAGTAATGAAAACTATTTCTTCTTCTGAAATGATATGACCCAAGTAATGAATCTTTCACTAATAAAATGAGCCCTTGCTAAACTTTGCATAAATATGATTCTCCCTCAATACCTGCAAAACCATCCTCAATTTTTGCTCCTCCTTTTCTTCATACTTTGAGTAAATAAGAATGTCATCCAAAAATATGACGACGAACTTATCCAAGTACTCTCTAAAAAATTTGTTCATCAAACACATGAAGACAACTGGTGCATTTGGAAACCCAAATAGAACGATTATAAACTCGTAATTACCATACATTGTTATGAAGGAAGTATTATAGTTATCTTCCTCTTTTATTCTCACTTGGTGATAACTAAATCTAAGATCTATCTTGGAAAATATCCTTATTCACTATTACCTTGTTTAATTAGTTGAAACTGATACAAAGTATCACCATACCATCCTTCTTCTTCCCGAACAAAATTGGCACACCCCAAGGCGACACACTTGGGAGTATATACCCTTTCTTCATAAATTCCTCAAGTTGCATCTGCAAATCCTTCAACTCTGGCGTACTCATCCTATAAGGATTTTTTGATATAGGTGTTGCTCCCAGCATCAAATTTATAGAGAAATAAATATCTCTCTTCAGATTCAATCCCAATATCTCTTTAAAGACATCATCAAACTCTTTCAGTACAACATTATCTTCAATACTCAACACTTTATCCTTAGGTGCCTCTTCTATGTGCACTCCAAATACTTGACATCCTTTCTTGTAACTTTTCTCCAGTTGCAAGGATGAAATCTCTCTCATAGTCACATATATTGGAATTCTTTGTATTGTTCTTCAATTTCCTTTCTCATTGAACCAATTAAATGCCTTATTATAACAATACAAAACAACATGATGCTCATCCAACCAATCCATACCAATGAAGCAATCGTAAGAACTCAAGGGTATAATATTGAAATGAAAAATTAACTTATAATAGTATATACACCCTAACAAAATGTAATTAATGAGATAAATAAAAATATCATTGTTCAAAAGGAAAGGCCCATATTATAGGTGAATAATATAGGAAAAGATCCATCTTATAGGCAAAGCATATTGAAAATTAGTTTTGGCACAGACAGAGCTAAAACTATGTATATTATTAACAGAATTCTAATAATAGCAATTATGAATAATTATACATCAAAAGAAGCATGGTATGGGTGAAGAGATTGTATAGGAAATTGAATAATTTTGGGTTTATATGTAAATATTTCAAAAGAGAATAGCAGGAAGCAACATGGTAAAAGTAGAGAATGCATTTTTGTCAATGACTTTGAAGACAATAAAGTATGCAATTGTAAGAATCCCATTTATGAAAAATTATCATTTCACATGATGTTATATTTTATGTAGGGAGTGTGCTAAGAAGTCAAGTGTTCATAGAAAGTCATCATAAGAAATAGTGATAATCTTATTTAGCCTCCAATAAATTATTTGTTAATTCCAAGTGTAAGTGTAAATCCAACATCAACTCTACGTGTGAGTCTAGCATCAACTCCAAGACCACTAAGAAATGTAAAAATCTATAAAATTTTTTTATCAAAAAACTTATATTTATGAAAATGTAAATTAGATTGCTAATTTTTCTTTATTATCTGAAATTCAATATGAAGTAATTTGTTCTAAGAAGAAATGAGGGAAATTCAATATGAAGTAATTTGTTCTAAGAAGAAATGAGGGAAATTCAATATGAAGTAATTTGTTCTAAGAAGAAATGAGGGC
>JZKD02S0061735.1:0-18019 GCA_000966675.3 Picea glauca
GTCATTACTTATTGTGAATCTATGTGTGGAAAGTTTTGAGGAAAGGATGATTTGATGTAGTATCTATGGCCTGCAAATCTCTTTGAGAAATCAAAGTACCTTGCCCCACATAAATAATAGGCTTTCCAAACTTTAGAGAAAATATATCCACCAATAACATTTGCAAACTTTATTTAATAAATGGTCAATCTCTTAGACCTTATTACATTCACAGAGCTCATGCACAAGCCTCAAGATAACAAAATACCACCTACGAAAATAGAAGACCAAATCAATGGAGAGTGAAAGGCCCCTATTACATCAATATCCCAAGTATTTATGCCATGAGGATATGCCTATTTAGTTCCCAAGTATTTAAGCTATAATGCTATGCCTATTCAGTTCCCAAGTATTTAAGCTATGAGGGTATCATTTCTTTGTTCCAAAGTCTTTTCATTTCTTTAGGTAACCCAAACATTTATTCAATTACTACATGGCTAATAGTCATCTCTTTAACTTCCATAAAGAACCTAGGCTTTGTGGTATGAATATTCAAAGTTAACTTGGAAAAATAAACATGTGGAATGCAATTTGGGTTCTATATTGCCTTGTGTATGGCTTAGGAACACCCCTTGAGCACTATATTTTATGATGAAATTTGGAGATATGGTAGAGGAACGTGTCCTCTATATTATATTCATATCCTAACTCCAAGTATTGAAGGAAAATTGGTCAAAGCAGTAACCCCTCATTACTACAAAAATATGGAAATTTTTACATGTTGGCTCTAGACATATGTAGAGGAAGGTGTCCTCTATAACATACACAAACTTAAAAATCTAAATCCAAGACACACGAGCATCGTGATCAAAATACCAATCCCATGTCGTTGCTAAAATTATGAAAAAAATGTGGAATAAAACCAAAACAAACTAAAAAAAAAATTGGTGTACATGATTGCCAAAACTTTAGGGATAATCATGAATCAAACTCCCCTAGATGGAAAACTTTGAGCATGTTTCTCAAAATTTAGTTGATGAATCAATAACTATTGGATGTCTAATTTGCTTATTTCTTTTCTTCCTTCCCCTCTTCTACACTCCTTCATTTTACTCTTTTGTTTATGCATCTAGTATTCATCTTCTTCTTCCCTTCATCTTTTCCTTTGTACTCTTCAACTATAGGAAACACCTCATATGTACCTTCATTTTTAACTCAAACTTCTCCTTCATCATCTTCAACATTTTTGCAACTTGATACCACTATCTCTCAATGGGACTCACTGCCTCAAAGTGATCCCTCAATGGTGTTCATTACTTCCCCATCCTTCCTCTTCTACACCATCACCGTTGTCTCTGCATCAACCACCAATAATACTTGGTGCTCAAGCATCTTGACTCTTTTTTGTTTTCTTTTATTGCAACCACTGCTTTGTTGCAATAATCTTCCTCTTATTTTTTCCTTATTGCATCTTCACTCTCTTACATCAATTCTCTCTATTGAAACTACTACATCATTTCTATGGTTTTCTCCACTTTCTTCTCTTCCATCCATTCCACCTTCTTCAATATCCTCCACGGCCTGTACCCAACACTCTCCAATGTTTGAATTGTACCTCCTCTTATGATGTCTACCCAATACTACCATTAGAGGTGTTCTTCCTTCACTCATTCAAAATACTCTACCTAGCATCACACCCTTTTTCGGGTCATTTACACTTCTCCATTTTTTTCATTGTCTTGTAGGCTACCTCACTCAATGTTTTTTCCACATCATCTTCCTCTATTTCTTTTGTAGGGTTCTTTACTCACAATATGTCTTCATCATTTTCCTCTCTTTCCTATGCAATTTGCCTCACCCAAAATTTTGTCAAAATTATTTTCATCTCCTTCACAATAATACTATTACTATCATTTCTCGCATATTTATAAATTGGTCTCAGAATCCTCTCACTCCTCTTCTTAGAAAATTATACCCATCTATTTTCTCTCTATTGGAACTATTCACAGCACAAGTCTTCTACACTCTCAAGGTTCACTTCCTTTGCTTATTAGACAACTCTACCTAGCACTTCACTCTTTGCTAAAATTGTATGATACATCTTGGAGTCTTCAATTTCATTATCCACTTGCTTTGACACCACCTTATGTAGGACCTATGAATTAAAAATCAAAGTCACATTGTGAAAGCACTCACAACATATAACCAATCTACAAATACTAATAGATATTTCACACACAATATATTATCCAATTAAAATAATAGAAAATACATTCACCAATAACATTTACAAACTTTATTAAGTCAACAACCAATGATATAGGCCCTTACTACATGCATAGAGCCTATGCGTGTGTCTCTGGATCACACACCACCACCAACAACTATATATGACAATAAGGGCCCTTATTACATTAATCACCCAAGTATTTAAGATATGAGGCCATGACCATTCGGTTCCAAAGTATTTTCATTCCATTGAGTAACCCAAAAATAATTTATTCAATTAATACATGGTTATTAATCACCTCTTCAACTTTCATATACAAATCACACTTTGAGGTTTGAGTATTCAAAGCTAACTTGGAAAAATAAACATGTGGAATGCAATCTAGGGCCTCCGTCCACTCTATGTATGGATTAGGAACACCCCTTAAACAACATTTTTTTTTTTTAAATTTGCGTGGAAGTAAAGGTATATTTTGTTTAAATTGAAGTGTGTTGATAAAAACACTAACCCCCTATCATTGCAGAAATCTAAAAAAATGTGCATTGTTGGAACCATAATTTTGGAAAGACCGTGTGCGCTGGCACCACAAATTTTGTATGGCATCAATGTGAATATTCAATGCACACCAACTAGTCTCTACTACCCCTATGCAAACCCTTTTTCACTATGCACGTTAATTTTGGTACCACACAAGGACTTGTAAGAAATCATGTGTTCATATCCAATCATCAAAGATTGGTTGGAATGATTATTAACCCATTTTTTTAACCAACCGATTTGTTGAGCTTGAGGTTGTTAGTGATATGGAAGAGTCTCTATCATTGTTATGCTAATGGATGATAAAAGGAAGGTGCACAAACTAGTTGAGGGTTAACGATGGTTCGATGTTGTTGTTGGTTAGAGTTCTTGGGTTGGCTATTGTTGTTGTCGATGGTGTTGTATTATAGATGTAATATGAGTGAGAAAGTATATCTAGATATGAGTTTCTGGTCTTTGGTTCGATTTCAATGAGTTTTTGAGAAGGCTATGACATATTATGTATCTGAATGTTTATTCGTGGATGATTAATGAAAACATGAGACCCAAATTGGTACTTCTTGTCATGAGCTCTATTATGGATGAATGTTTTCTAAATATGTTAGGTTGTAATTTACATATATAAATTATGATGTGAATGGGTAGAATCTAATGTACAGTTATGGTCTATGTGTTTTCTATTTGTAATATTTATTCATGGAATGCACAATTGTTTGGTCTCTATGATTCTCATGAGCGTCTTGGGTGAGACCTTATTAAATACCTGAAAATTGAATGTGTTGATGTTGATGGGGTGTTTGTTGGTAACATATTTTGAACCCTGGGTATGAAACCCTAAGCCAACAATTGGTTACATTGTCAAGAGTTGACTCTTGACATATGCATAGTACCAAAACTGGATAATTTTTATGAAATTTGGTGGGAAAGTGTATGAAAAATGTCCTATAACATATCCAATATTCAAACTCTGGAAGCAATAAATGAGATCATATTAATTGAAATAGAAAACCCATGGCACAACTAAAAATCATGAAAAATACATAATAAAACCAAAACAATATAAAAATATTTTTGTGTTTGTAGGATTGCTAAAACCCTAGAGATTAGCCTACATCACTATCAGACTTTTCCTCTTAATATTGATTGTTGTAAGGTATTCCTTGATGACATATACATGAATTGACCACATGGAAAGGATAGGATGGAAGAATTATTATCAGAGCTAATTAACAATAAATCAAGGAACATAATTTTCATGATGGAGACTAGAGAAGATAAAAAGTTTCCTTGCCTTGATGTATTGATTATTAGAAAAGTCGATGGGTCATAGCACATCAGATGTTGATCAATAAATCACCTTGGATATTCCAATGGTTGAGTCACCAAAACAAATTTAAAATTAAAATGACTATACTAAGCTCATGCTCCACTAAGAAACTAGTTTTTTGTATGTTAATGCCTTTAACAAAAATAAAACCACACCATTTGGATTATTTAACTATTGTGAAATATAAAACAGAAAACAATAGTAAATTCACACTATGCGACACAAATATTTACCTCGAAATTCTCTATGGGAAAACTATCATTGAATGAAGGACTATGCTTTTCATTTTCTTATATTATGGAGATTACAATATTGATTACAAAGTTGTACTAACTTACCACAAAGATATGACACACTATGGTATTATACAATACTCTACAAATATGTTTTTGTCTGTTTATTTTTGTCAGTATCTCCACACCCCTACTCATACTATGGAACAACCAACGACTTGTGAAAAAGAGAACCATTTTCCCACCTTTTACTAGGTTTTGATAGCTATCTAATTACGGTTAGGTTTAGGGTATCAAAACCCTCTTGGAACCTCCATGATGATCCTATAAGTATCTAGTGGATTCCCACATGTTTCTAAATCCACATATTTGAATTATGGTGAGGTTACATGGTTTCCACTTAGACATGTGAAAAATAGTTGGACCATTACCCTATCAAGCCAAAAACTTTCACACCAATTTTTTTTTTAGGCATATAATAGCTCATTGGAAACATCTCAATGAGGAAAAAACTTTTCACCTTGGATGAAGAAATCATACAACAACCCACATCTATCACAATGCCCCCCAAAAACTTTTCTTATCGCCTCAAAAAAATTTCAGAATTTGATGACTTCAACTTTGACAAAATCAACATCATCTTTGAGATGTCCCAAATTATAATATCCCATGTATAAAGCATAGGTAGATTCATATGGTAATTATGTAGATCCACTTTTTATAAACTATATTGAAACGAGGCATATACAAACATATATTTACATGTTGACTTGCAACATCGTCTAATGCAAAATGTTGGTACCATAAACTTGCTTGCAACCATGGAAACATAATACCTAATATAGAGCATTTGGAGCAGGATATGGACCACCTTAAGATGGTTTCCTAGGGAAACACTTGCAAGATTAACCAAATTAAAAGGGAATTTTGAAAAGATGAGGAGGTTCATCATGTACAATTAAATGACCATGATGATAAAAATCTAAGGGTCACTCAACCATACATTGAAGGTATAATTGATCGAACTTCAAAAGTCCTTATAAGAAGAAACATTATGGTTGCATTCATCCCCATAAACACTATTAAGGGAATGATAGAGAAGGAAAAGGACAATGTGGATCCAAACAACAATAAAAGTGCATAGTCCATCCCTCTCTCCCATGGGAAATTATACATAAGTTGTGATATGGGTTGAAAGAAAATAGTGTGGACTTAATACACAATTATGTTGGAAATTTGGATCTTGTAGTAATCCAGGTGGATATTGGTGGCCACCCACCTATTCCAAATTCCAAATGGCTCATCTTAACAATTTTTAGTTCAACAACTTCTATGTAATGGGGACATTTCTTTGTAATTGTGGGTTCTTCACTTACAGGGATGTCATGAAGCCCTACACAACATCCAGGTGGATATTGGTGGACGCCCACCTATTCCAACTAGCTTATTTTGAAAATTTTCATGTCAGTGCATCTTTTTGTACTTCCAGGGCCATTTTGGGGCTCTAAACAATGTTTTATTGGCTTTCCATGGTCAAACTATAGACGGAGTTAGAGTTTGACGACATAATACATATTTCTCAAAAATTCCTTTCCAATAGGCTATCACACGCCTAAAATGGAGATAGTATGAAAATGTTATGACCCCATGAATTTAATGTACTAACTTACCCCAACGGAGCCCACATGACTTTTGGTGCTTCATCTCCTAGGGTTAGGTTTTTGGATGTATAGGGTTTTGTAATTCATGTTATCATAAAAAGGCCTTCATAGCCTCATTGTAATCATCTTCTTGTGAATGATCATAGTCGTCACATCTCTTTTCAGTGATAAAGTTGCCACCATTCTAGTGAGTCTTACACTCTGTATTTTTACAGTCTCTATACATTTCTTTCATTAATAGAAAACATGTATTGTTTTATTTCTCTGTTTCTGGCAATTTTTGTGTGTATTTCATTGTAATATCTCTACTTTCATTTCATTCTAAGAATAATCCGGATCAGTTGTATCAGAGAAAGATGCTCTTGATCATTTTTCAGTGCATGTCCCTGACGAGGTCCAACTATAGCAATTTGGGTCTAGAGCTTATCTGTCTTGAGAAAAATCACTCTCACACTCCCAAGAAATCGTCTATGGAGGTAGAAAAGAAAAAAAGAGCATAAGATTTTATTAACATGTTGCTTGAGCAAGTTCTCGCGCGACAACAAGACGAAATGATGGAGAAATTTTCCCACATCCTTCAACTCTTGTCGATAGAAACATGTGCATCTTCATCAAGCAACCACTTTGGAGGAACCTCTCCCTTAAAGGTACACGTTAATTTTGATATTCTTGTATTTGAAGGTTAGATAGATGCAGATGCCTTAGAAAAATGGTTAAATCTGCTAGAAGGTTATTTCCCTGTTCACATTTTTTCTGATAGGGAAAAGATCACCTTCGCACTCCTCAAGGATATCCCCCATGTCAAACATTGGTGGGAAACTTACTCGGAGTAAAGTTCCACGAAGGAATTTTGAATATATGGGGCCCATCCCACTTAGGATTGTTTTGTGGATTCAGTCAAGGAACAATACTACCCCGTTGAAAAATATGAAGACCAATACATGAGATGGACCAAACTACAACAAGAGAAGATCCAAACAGTGCGAAAGTTCACAAATACTTTCCATACCTTGCACACCAAGCGAGATATCAATGACTTCGAGCATCATATGGTTCTGAAATACCGTGGGGATCTTCATAGGTACATCCAAACTGAAATGGATTTCCTAAACATCTCATCATTGGAAGATAACTATCGATATGCTGTCAAAATTGAGCAAAAATTTAGGCACCAGAAAAAATGGGAGCTCAGGTCTACAAATCCACAATAACCAAATCATGGTAAATATGTCCCTAACCAATAGATTCCTGAAACCAGTGCAAGACACAGGAAAAGAAGGGTAAAGGAAATACAAAGAATGACACTGGGAAGTGGTGCGACTTTCACAAAATACCTTGGCACAACACCGATGAATGTCGCTTGAAATATTCATTGGTGGTCGAGGTCAAAGACAAGGAGCCGAACTTTGATTCAGAATCTGATCCAAAAAATATTGAAAATGGACAAATCATTAACACATACCCTACTGCTACTATTGTGACTGTAATAATTCAACCAGAAGAACCAGTAGATCCTGAAGAGGGAGAGCGCCTCTTCCATTCACAGATGTGGGTGAAGGGGACCCAATTGCATTTCATTGGTGATAGCGGCAGCTAGAAGAACCTCATCTCAGTTGAGTTCTTCAAACATTTGGGGTTTTTGATAACACCACACCTGCATCCATACAACATCGAATGGCTTCACTAGGGACAAGATCTCTATGTCAGCCAACAGTGTCACCTGTCCTATGGCATCCATCCCTTCAAGGATGAGGTAGTGTTTGATGTTTCCCCTCTTGATGTCTATGATGTTGTTTTGGGCCAACCATATATGTGGAAACGTCATGTTGTTTATGAGTCTCGATCCCTTAGTGTCATTATTACTATGGGGGGTCATCTCTACAGGATACCAGAGGTAGTTTCAACTATTGTTCCACCAAAACAATGTCGCGAGGTAATCTCTCACACTGCAAAATTCATCCTCTTCACATTCTATTCAAAGGATGCATAGAAGGCCACTATAACCAATGCAACCTCAACACCTTCTATCCAGTAGAAGCAGATTGTAGAAGATAAATAATATATTGTTTCTTCACCTACTATGGTTCCTACACAATGCCCCATCAAGCCTAGAGACAATATGTTGGTGGAACATATTCAACCCTACCAGCAACAAGTTCATGACAACCTTCCATAGACCAAGCAGTACAACTTCTCCAACAAGGCATGTAACTCACCAAGATTCAGATTCAGAAAACACTTTCCCCTCTTCCCAGGAGATTCAACGCAATGGATAACATTACTTCCTAAGGGGGGATGATTGATCTAGGTGGATATTGGTGGCCACCTACCTGTTCCAAATTCCAACTAACTCATCTTGACATTTTTTAGTTCAACACGTTTCTCTGTAATGGGGACATTTCTTTGTAATTATAGGTTCTGCACTTACGATGCTATCCTGAAGCCCTACACAACATCTAGGTGGATATTGGTGGTCTCCCACCTATTCCAACTGGCTTATTTTGGAAGTTTTCATGTCAGTACATCTTTATGTACTTCTAGGGTTGTTTTGGGGCTCTAAACATTGTTTTCTTGGATTTCCAGAATCAAATTGTAGACAGAGTTAGAGTTTGACGACGCAATGCATATTTCTCAAAAACACATTCCCAATGGGCTATCACATGCCTAAAACAGAGATCGTATGAAAAAGTTACGACCCAGAGAAGTTAATGTACTAACTTACCCCAACGGAGCCCACATTACTTTTGATGCTTCATCTCCTAGGGTTAGGTTTTTGGATGTCTAGGATTTTGAAATTCATGTTTATCATAAAAAGGCCTTCAGAGCCTCATTGTAATCATCTTCTTGTGAATGAGCGTATCCATCACATCTCTTCTCAGAGATAAATATGCCACCATTCTAGCAAGTCTTACACTTTGTATTTTTACAGTCTCTGTACATTTCTTTCATTAATAGAAATCATGTGTTGTTGTATTTCTCTATTTCTGGAAATTTTTATGTGTATTTCATTGTAATATCTCTTCTTTCATTTCGATCTAAAAATAATTTGGATCATGTAGAACACTCATTAAACACAAATAACCATATTTTCATCAAAGATGCAATGATGGTAGCCATAGTAAAGCACCATATGAAGAGAAGAAGTCAAGAAGATTAATAAATCAAAAGGTATGCCAACACTTTAAAAAGAGATGATAGTCTTAAACTAAGAAAAAAATGGAGACTTGATATGAACATGTTGAGGAGTCAAGAAAGATCAAAACAAATAAAATAAACTCTAATGTCTCTTAGTGCTTCTCAATAATGTGTGTTAATTATATTTGATAATGTACCAAAATTGATAATGCAAACCTTATTCTCAAAATAAAATTTGATATGCAATAGAAATACTCAGGAAATTAACTAGAATAGGAAAAAATTAATACTATCACCAAAACTGAGAGAAAAATGACCATCACTTTATTTAGAATAGGAGACAGTCTTATATATATTCCTATTATTACATGATGGATTGAATAGGTCAAGATACACCTTTCTTATAACAATGAGATAGTTAGATCTGATCAACTACTTCCTTGGGACTTGTGCCTAGTTGTTCTTCTCCTCCTAGAAGAAAAGAGAGTGTGCCTTCCAAGAATCTAGTTGGCTGAGGGAGTGCACCTTCCTTGAGATTCACGTGGATGTTTGTTGGGTTTCCCAAAATCACTTCTCAAAATAAAATCACTTTGATATAAAAACTTTACACACACGCACCAAATAGATCTTAACAACCTCTCATACTACTTTAAATTGTGCCACCTCTTGAATATAGACTTGATTTTAATGAGTTTCTCTATACATTTATGATAAAGAGATCCTAATATCTTTCTTCCACTTCAAATTGTGTGATTTTTTAAAGATGGACTTGATTTGAATGAGTTTGTGAAACATTGATGAAAAACAATTCTCTGACACGATCGCCCATAAAGAAACTCAAATGATGCCATCTTAATGGTTCTTTGATAGTTGGGATCGATTAGAGATCCTAACCTTGCAGGGTAGGTTGGGTGGGTAGTATCTTATGTCATTCTTATGATTATCCTTGTGATCCTTAATTTATTGTTATGTTATCTCATGTTATCCTGGTGTTATCTGATGATTTTATTTATGAGATGAGTTGAGAGACTTATGATTCGTATTGTTTTTGCATCATTATTAATTGTATGAATGCAATGATTATGGGTTACTATGTATTTGTGTTATTGTGTCGATATGCATATCGTTATTCATGGTGATAATGTGTCAGCTTGAGTCGTGATTGATTGTTAATGCGTTAATATTGTTTCATTTATATATGTAAATGATGTGTCAATGGTGTTGCTATAAATTGTGATGTTTTAAATTTCCTAATGCCCCCCCCAAAAAAAAATAGTTGTTGTACTTGGACTTTTCTCATACGTAACAGAGCGTTGTTACATATGGTAAGTTCCACTTTAAATTGTATGATTTCTTAAAAATGAAGACTCAAATGAGTTTGTAAAATATTAGTGAAAAAATATCATGTAAAATCTTTGATTGACACAATAAAATATTACAAAACCACTATTTTTTCATTAATTGTACTTTTCATTAAAAAATTCTAAATATCCAATACTTATAACATTAAATGCTCTTTCATATTCAATACATATAACATTAAATGTTTTTTCTCTTCTTTTATATATTTTTTCTTCCTAAATTGTATTAAACCCATAACCCTTGTGCTTAGTGCTCAATCATATTTTTATATGATCTCTATGATTGCATTGAATCCATAACCCTTTTGATGCTTAGTGCTCAATCATATTTTTATTTTTAATCTCTATGATTACATTGAACCCATAACCCTTCTGCTTAGTGCTCAATCAATCATATTTTTATAGTTGATCTCTATGAATGTGCATAAACATCCTATAACTATAAATGGTACATATTCTCTTAGTTGACCTACTATAAGGTACCTAGCTCAGGATAATATTCTCTAACCTGTTTTTTGTGTTCTACTAATGCTTATGAAAAAATATTTTATAAATCCAAATCTATTGGTAGGAAGGCACCAGAGAATCATTTTTTCCTCTATATCAAATATTATACCATACCATCCACACGCACCTCACATGCTTCATATTTACCTAGCTCAGGATAATATTCTCTAACCTGTTTTTTGTGGTCTCCTATGCTTATGAAAAAATATTTTATAAATCCAAATCTATTGGTAGGAAGGCACCAGACAATCATTTTTTCCTCTATATCAAATATTATACCATACCATTCACACGCACCTCACATGCTTCATATTAAAATTGATGCAAGTAGACTTAATCCTATCCTTAAATATTAATAATATTAATATAATTGTCTTGATTTTTCTTAACAATTTTTTAAGCGCAAAAAGATTACTTAGTGATCAAGTTATGGCGTACAAGTCAACTCCTACATACTAGGTCAACCAATATGGCTTACTTAATGATAACGTTTGGATTACGTAGTGACTACTTTGCACTTAATACTAGGTCAACCAATATGTCCAAACTATGATAGAGTACCTTGTCCTTAATACTAGGTCAACCAATACGTCACGAAAAATATTACTCATTTAATTTAAACTTAAATATTACAAATTATATAATATAATTTACATGAATGAGCTAACCTTATACACAAAATTGTTTATTTTTATAATTATTTAACTCATATTTATCGTTAAAGTCAATTTTATTTCAATATGAAATTGCATTAGGCTAGACTTGCATTACTAAATTATCGATAGCCACATCATCAAACGTAATTAGTGACATTTACCAAAAAAATATTAAATTTAAGACATTGCAAGATTCTCTTTCGTTTTTGGAATAACGATGGCTTACTATTATTTAATTATAATATTTTTTTCCTTTTTGAATAATGATGTCCTATTGTTATTTAATTATAATATTTTATTCGAAAGAAATTTTATCAATATTCTTTTTATTTGAGACAAAATTAGATTTAAAGTGTGATTTATGGCTTTTTATTTTTATTTTTATGTTATGACCACATTGTTTTGGGTGGATAGCTTAACTGATTAAGCTAATCTTTGTTGGTTTCTTTATTGAAAACTTTATGGGATCTCTCCTTTTCTTTGAAGTATTTAAAGAGAGGAACTCAACCACAAGCCATAATAAACATTGGCAACCGAAAAAGATTCTATTAAATTTGAACTTTAGTCTGATTAGAATTTCAAGATGAATTTTTTTTTGAAATAATTAATTGAAAATGAGTGTGTATGTTTTTACAATTATGATAATCATAATGTTACTTGAGTTTTTTGGAGATAAATTATGTATAAAATATTAAAACGTCCACTCAACATCACAAATAAAGTTGAAAAATGTATTTAGATGTGTATAGATTTTTGTATAAAATATTAAAACGATCCATCATTAAAAACAAATAAAACTAAAATAATAATATTTATAAGATTGAAAATTATATTTAACTATTATGAAAAAAATAATTTCAACATTGTAAAAAACTTAAAAAAATTAATTGAAATCAATTAAATTAACCCATTAAATTATTTTTAATTATAATATATCAACATTATCATATAATAATAATCAAAACATTATATTATTATATAATTTTTTTTAGAAAAAAATATTAAATTTTTTATTCTCTATATCATACATGTTCACCATCACTGGTATATATCTAATTCAAAATAAACATGTCTACTTAATTTAGTACAACGCTACAATATGGTGCACAATCTTTTCTTTCTTCTCTTCTTTTTATTCATCATTTTAGATTAAACAATTATAGTTTTGTCAAAAGATATTTTCTTTTTAATTTCATTATTATGACTGTAATTATTTTTAAATTGAAAATGATTCTATCATTACTATAAATTAAGAATTTTTTTCTTTTAACTTCATTATTATTATTGTACTTATTTTTAAATTGAGAAAAATTCTATCATCACTGTGAACTACTATAGGAACTAATGTATTTATAACTTTTTCTTTTATCTTGAATAGAGTTATGTTTTCATAGCTTTTTCTTCTATCTTGACTAGAGTTAATGCCTTTAGTATAGCGGCTTACATACTCTACAATTTTTTTAGTTTCATCGATCGTATCTTACTATCTTTTGTGACTTCAACTCTTGAAGTGATCGATACTCTTAGATGACTTCCATTTCCTTGATTAGATTGTCTCATTTCCTTTATTACGTGAATTGTATATAATTATTATGATTATATTTCTTTCTTGGTCTCTACCTTAAGTTTAATTGGATGATTGGCTTGGGATTGATGGTGTTTTGAGCCTCCTTCAATTGCTTGATGTCTTATGGTTTGATGAATTAAAATCCCACTTGCTTGCATGCTTTTACTAAAGATGCTTTCTTATGTTGTTCCCACAATTTATTAGTCAATCACTAATGAATGTTTATTACGATTGTAAATATGTCATGGGTGTAATGAATGTTTATTATGATTGTAAATGTATCATGGGTGTATGAGGAATTAAAGGAATACATGCTCAAAGTTCAAATTCAAATGTGGATCATGACATATACAATCTTCCAGATTACAATCAAAGTTTCAACCAATTTTACATTATATAGGCATTAATTTTCTTGCTATTGTTTAGGTCATTTATTAGCATTATTTAAACATATATATCAATGGGTTGCATCTATTAACATTTATGTGGTTGCGAATCATTGCCTAAGCTTAACCAATGCACTATCTTCCCTATGAAAAATAAATATGTTTAGTTAATGTAATCAATGAAGAGAATTAGAAATATGAGGCTCCAAAGTAGTGAACTAGTGCAACAATAGATATGTTTTTATAAACAACCATCTAGCCTACTAAGTGTAATATTCCTTCATGAAATGGATGATTTAGTTTTGCAGAGAAGATGGGAGAACAAAGCAACTCTTTATATCCTTCTAAAGTAAATGAAGCAATGTTTTATTTCTATTATATCATAGTGACACAAACTCATGATCATGATCGAAAAATCATTTTAATTATGCTAGAATACACTTTCACTCATGAATGCAATGATTATTGTTCATTTGCTCATATTTATTTAATAGCAACACAAACTCCTGATCATAATCCACAAATCATTTTAATCATACTAGATTACACTTTCACTCATCAATGCAATGATTATTGTTCATTTTCTCATATTTATTTATTACAGATGCAAGCTAGCATTTCAAAGGATAAATAAGCATCCACATTTATTCAATGAAATGTAGCTCATTATTTAAAGCCTAATATAATATCATCATTGATTTGACAAGGTGGAGATAGTTGTGTTTTAATCCTAGGCCTCTAGGCATCACAATTTGACGTAGGAAATTTCCAAGATGCAATGCATGGATATAATGTTTTCCATAGTGATTGTGCAACATTTGATGGATGTTTCTCACTATGTAAAGAAGAAGTAAGTTCTTCAAAGCTAAATTGAACTGTTTGAACATGTGCAACAACTTACTAAAAATTTTACTTGTAGAAGCAATCTTTGACTTCATTATAATTTCTCTATCCATCCTAAGTAGAAACAAAATTAAAAAGGAGTTGCAATAGTGCAACAACACAAGCATTAATGAATTTTCCCCAATGAAGCTAAAAACACACTCAATGGAAAGTTGTAGTAGGATATCAACACAAGAAACAATGTATTTTAGGGAAATGAGGCTAAATATCACTAGAAGCTAAAAACACACTCAATGGAAAGTTGTAGTAGGATATCAATAAAAGAAACAATGTATTTTAGGGAAAGGAGGCTGAATATCACTCTTTTACAATAGGGATTTTTTTTTTAATCTTGAGACCAAGTTGCTCAACAAGTTTTCACCCATTTTGAATATTTTTTTATTTTTGGCACAAATCCTATAGCAATGAATTTGAGTCATAAAACAACCTAATTTAACTTTTTTCTTAAGAATTGAAAAGTGATCAAAAGGTTAATATAGAGCTTCTCTCGAAATTTGAACAAACTATGGCTACTTTAATTTTGCAACAAATCTCAATGCAACCATTTCAAGCCCACATTAATTTCAAGCCCTACATTAAAGGAAATCTTAGAAGGGAAAAGGAGCTCACTAAATTTTAGAAAATTATAATTAGTTTTAGTTTTTTGTTTTTTTTTTAAAAGGATTTTCGATATCTAGTTGCATTTTAAGATAAGAAATAATGCATTTTTCCCAAAGAAGCCAAAACACATAAGTTAAATGGTTGCAATAACACATCAAGGAAGCATAAGGTGCATATTTCATTGAAGAGCTTCATTGGATCCCTCAATATATATGAAAGTGTCGAGAAAGCCAAATCATGTTAGTAGAGGAGTTGCAATAGTGGATCACCTAAGCATGAGATGTGTTCTTGATCCATATTTATGAGCGAGATGAAATGAAAGCATAGATATTACAATGAAATACACATAAATATTGTCAAAAATAGAGAAATACAACAATACATTATTTCTATTAATGAAAGAAATGTACAGAGACTGTAAAAATACAGAGTGCAAAACTCGTTAGAATGGTGGAAACTTTATCTCCGAGAAGAGATGTGATGGCTACGCTCATTTGCAAGAAGATGATTACAGTGGGGCTTTGAAGGCCTTTTTATGATAAACATGGATGCCAAAACCATAGACATCCAAAAACCTAACCCTAGGAGATGAAGCGCCAAAAATCATGGGGGCCCTATTGGGGTAAGTTAGTACATCAACTTCTCGAGGTTGTAACTTTTGCATACGATCTCCAATTTAGGTGTGTGATAGCCCATTGGAAAGGTCTTTTCGAGAACTATGGATAACTATGCATTATGTCATCAAACTCTGACTTTGTCTGCAATTAGACTGTGTAAATCCAAGAAAACACTGTGTGGGGTCCCAAAATGGCCCTAGAAGTACATAAGATGTATTGATATGAAAACTGCCAAAATAGGCCAGTTGGACTAGATGGGTTGATCCAGATTTATGAGCAGAACAAAATGAAACCACAGATTTATAATGTTAAAATAGAGACACAGTGAACGATAACAAAGATATAATAAAACTTGACTTCTATTAAATAAAAAATATGCTGAAAACTGTAAAATGTAGACTGAAAACAAGCTTGCTAGAATGGTGGTAGCTTATCTCTAAGAAGAGATGTGACAACTACACTCGTTTGCAAGAAGATGAGAACAATGAGGCTTTGAAGGCCTTTTTACAATAAATATAAATGACAAAACCCTAAACATCCAAAAACCTAACCCTAGGATAAGAAGCGCCAAAAGTCATGCGGGCACCATTGGGGTAAGTTAGTACATTAACTTCCTGGGGTCGCAACTTTTGCATACGATCTCTGTTTAGGGTGTACGATAGCTCGTTGGAAATGTATTGATGAGGAGATTCATTTAGTGGGATAAATGAGAGCCTTTGGCTATCATTGAGGTACCTGATCGTGAAAATATTTCATTTCGGCCCTCAAACTGGCCCCAGAAGTTAAAAACTGCTAAAACTAGTAAATTGTCAAATTTGCCAAAAAAATATTTTGAGCCAGCTAGAAAAGGTGGGTGGCCACCGATATCCACCTGGATCAATCCTCCCTCATTAGGAAGAAATGTTCTACATTGCGTTGAGTGCCCCCATCAGATGATGAAATTTCTGTTGAATTTGGCCTCAGGTGAGCCACTTGCCTTGGTGCAAGAATTTCCCTGCTTTGACAACCCAATAAAGTTGAATCCTTTGTTGAAGAGTTCCATTGACCTGTGTGTCCACAATATGATCAGTGGATTCTTGTTCCATGTAGTCAAGGTTGAGCTCTGTTGGTGTCAATTGTTATGCTATCTTTGAGGTGTCCAATAATGGTTGAAAATAAGGTCACAAGGGGTAGTGCAACACCCATGGGACCTAATGGTTGAAATCCCAAGACCACCTGAAATGAGTTGTGGCCAGTTTAAATATGTATGGATCTTTTTTAGTTGTGCCGAACATATGGAAGAATCTCATCCCAGGTGCGAGGGTGCTTGGAATTGTACATGCACAGGATGTGCACGATCATCCAGTTGACGACCTTGGTTTGGCCATCCATCTGGGGGTGGAAGGCAATGGAATTGGTGAGCTTGGTGTCTAGTAGTGACTAGAGTCTCGACCAAAAGGTGTTGAGGAATCATTTGTCCCAATTTTAAATAATGGTTTGTGGGATCCCAAAGTGTCCCCACACTCGTTCAAATAAAATCTTGCCAATGTCCTCCACTGTGATGCTCTTCTTGCAGGCAGCCAAAATCCCCATCTTGGAAAAGCGATCAACAACCACAAAACATAGTCATTTCCCCCCCTGGTGGAAGGGAGGCCTGACATGTAGTCCATTGAGATGGATTTTCAGGGCCTTTTAGGAGTAGGCAAAGGAGTGTACATGCCTTGGTTCTTGATGGCCGGTTTGGAAATAGTGTAGGCAGTGCAGGACCAGATATACTTGTTGACATCCTATAAAAGTTTCGGTTAGTAGAAATGTCACTGCAACACTGCCACTATCTTTTCCACTCTGAAATATCCTACCATCCGACTGTAGTGGGATTCCTAAATCATCTTTGCTCGCTCACTTGATGGAACATAGAGATGGTCTAGATGGCACAACAACCCATCCTGAATATGGAAACTATTGATAGTTGTGTTGGCACCCAACATATGGTAGGTGTTGGAGAAGTCAGGATCTGTCTCATAGAGGTGGGGCCACTCAAAGATCTCATGGATGCAATATTCTAGCACTGTGGTGAGTGCCACGACTGGAGGTCGGCTGAAAAAATCAACGACTCAGTTGGTACTTCCTTTTTTATACTTGATGTTGAGGTGGAACTGCTGCAAATATGTGGACCACTTCTGATGGCAGTCATTAAACAATTTTCCTTGTGTCTGCATGAACTGCAGCGGCTTATGATGAGTGTGGATGACTGTCTCCTTCCTAAGAATGTAATACCTCCACTACTGACAAGATTACACAATGGAGTACATTTCTTTGTCATAAGTAGGGTACTTACTGA
>JZKD02S0061746.1:35911-65998 GCA_000966675.3 Picea glauca
AGTTGGCAGCTAGATATTATGGACCATTTGAAATCCTAGAAAGGATTGGACCAGTTGCTTATATGCTTGCATTGCTTGCATCCATGGTTGTTCATAATGTATTTCATGTTTCATTTCTCAAGAAGTATGTACCTCATCCTAATCATGTGATTGATTGGAATGTGATTCAGGTGGAGCAAGAAGGCGCCTTGCAAGTGCATCCGGTGCGCATATTGGACAAGAAGAGAAAGAAGCTCTGGAATCGAGCCATAGGGCTTGTAAAGGTCCAATGGACCTGGTACGTTGCTAAGGACGTGACATGGGAGCATGAGGATGCTATGTGGGCAAAGTACCTGCATCTTTTTGAAGATTTTGAAAATCTTGTTGATATTATGTAAATGAGTTGCATTGAGGACAGTGCAAAAATAAGGGGAGGGGATTGTAATACCCCAGGCCGAGCCCTTGTGAAATGTACTGATGTTTGTAGGTTGGTGAACTGAGTGTTGATAAGTTGGTAGGCTTATGTGTTATAGGTCGAAGATCCTGGATGTTAAGGCCAATAAGCCTAATTTTTGTATATGTAATTATGCAGATCATTAATAAAAATTATACATCAATGCGTGTAGAATGACCATGAAGAAAGAGTGATGGGGGATGAAGCTTCACCGGGTAGGGAAAGGGATGGGATTGAGAGGCCAATATAGAGGGTTAACCCAAGGGAATATTATAATATATTCCTGAAAAATGAAAATATTAAAGTGGGGAAAAATAAACTGTAGTGTCCCCACTTTCGGACATCATTACATTACAGAGGGTTATGGTGACCAGAGTAGCTAGTTGGAGATTAAAGCGAGTACATGAGCTATTGAGGGATATTTTGGGGTCTAGCTTGCATCGTTCATCCTATTTCATCATTATGATCGATTCCTCATGGATTGGATTTGGTTATGTTGCATTCCGACAATTTCCATGATTTTGAGTATTTTGAGCTATAAGTCAATTAAAATCACTTAAGAGGTCATTTAGGGCATAATACTTGGAGGAACCTCTCAGTGTAATAGCTCATTGGAATCCGGAGGAGAAACACTACAAGATAGGATGGTGAGAAGTGACTTTCAGTGGCCAGGGAATCCACGAGGAGAGATAAGGCACTTTTCAGAGGTAAAAAGGTTAATTAATTAATTAATAATTAAAAAATAAAAGTCACTTTGTAGAGACAAGGGGATGTAGAAAGTATAAAGAAGAGGCAAGGGCCTCTATTCTCGCATTATTCATGTATGTTTATCATTTTGATATCTGGCTTCTAGCTAGAGAGCCCATACCTTGGGGGTTTTGAGGGTTTTGACTTAACAAACCCTAGAGGATGACTCAATGGTGAAATATTCCACCTAGCTTGTCCCAAGCTTGATCTCAAAGATGCAATACTCTCCCACACTATTCTAGTTCAGATCTACTCAGTGTAGGAGGGTTCTACACCGGCCACATGCACATGAAGAGAAGGAGGGCGCACCATTGGGGGTTTCCAGCAAGGGGGGCGCACCATCCATTGAGGGAAGTTCATTCCAGGTGATTGGTAGGGCTTCTAGAGATTCTAGAACCTGGGTTTTCATTGCAGGGCAGTGGCCATTAGATCTAGTGCATTCCGATGGAGTTTTATGTGTCATTTGATTTATTGGATGCATGGGACAAATTGGAGGAGAGGAGCACACTTCATAAAGTTATTTCAGCCATTTGGTAGATCAGATCTTCATCATTTCGCTTGGGAATTCACCAGGAAGGTAACTAAGCCCCGATCTATCATTCTAGTGGTTTTGTGGAGCATTTGGAGGCCTCTAGGAGACAGACCAAATTATCTAGGGTTTCAGGCATCCAAGGGGCACACCATTCCTTGGAGGAGAGTCAGATCCATGAGTTTGAGAGGGATCTTGGAGATTTGTGCACTTGGGTTGTTCTTACCTTTACCTGATCAACTATTTGGCATATTTACCAAAGTGATTCGACATATTTGGTAGCAGAGCCAAATTGTTGAGGCTATTTAATGATCCAACAGGGCGTGGCACCTTCCATCTTGGGGGTTGACACTTCCTACGGCCCAGATCTTTCTTGTATTGGTATTCATGGTGTATTCATCCTTTGGAGGCTTATAGTATCTTCTTGGAGCATTTTGTAGCAACTCTTATTATGTTATTGGATCCATCTGTTGAGCATTCCAAAACGACATCTTCATTGTATTAGGTTCATCTATTTATGAATAAATCAGATCAGATCTGAGTGGTATCAGAGCCTAGACTCCTGCCAGCCTTAGGGGTCTTACACAAGGAGAAATGGATGAGATATCCTTTGAGATAACATACTTGGAGATAAAATATTTTGGCCTTAGAAAGGAAACTAGGGATCAAATAACCTTTCCTCAGTATGTGGCCTTAAGAAATCCCAGTTGGAGCGAAGAGGATGTTTTACACGAGATCATCGTAGCAGAGGAAAAGAGAGCTAGAGCAGCTAGATGGATGGAAGAACAAAGAACACCCACACCCATTAGGAGCACGGAACTTTGCTATAGTTGCAAGGTGCCTTGGGAACCATATCGTAGGTGTATGGGTAAGGGTAAGAAGCATATTATTGAGGTACGCTATGACAGTGAGGATGAGGTGTGTGAGGACACAGAGCTAGAGCTAGATGATTATTTGGAGTAGTGCGATGATGCTAGTACAAAGGCTAGTGATTCTGACATGCTTGAGGAGGATAGTGACTGTTGCACACTTGCAGATACTAGTGATTATGGCACGCTTGGGGATGATGGTGACCCTTGTGTAGTGGATAGACAATCGAAGGGACAGGATGACAGCACCTACATTGCAACAAACATATCACATGGTTTTGATGACCCTACACCTCAGCAGAGTAGAGACACTAGTGGGGATTCACACATGTTAGCACCGAGAGATGACGACCTTCCTAGGAGGGTCGTGACACATCTGTCATCTATTCAGACACCCATTATAGCCACGTCATAGGAGGATATCAATGGAATTTCAGATGTGATGGAGGAGCCATGTGTGAGGGATGCACACCATGGACATATGGATCCCTAGACCCAGAAGGAGAGACATGACTTGGAGACAGTGGACCTTATACATACCTATCAACATGAGGAGATTGAGTCACTGCTTTCAGAGACTCCATTAGTTGAGCAGACTATGGAGACTTACAACTTGATGGGACACTTACTTCCAGGACTAGCCTGTAGTGATGAAGATGTACTCTTCATTGATCATGATGATCATAGCATGTGTTTGGACACATCTATATGGGATCCAGGCGCAGTTGATAGTAGTAGGGTGAGTGCACAGGAGGATACAACTTCTCATACAGGATACAGTGTGATTCAGAGGGAGATAGCATATAGTGATGAGGTGCAGTGGCATACAGGAGGACCCAGTGGCACAGTAGACAGTGGGTAGTTCAACACTTTATCTTTTGTAGAGAATGTTGTTGGGGATTCCAATGTTGGCACTAGCAGTGAGAGATATGAGGTGGCACCCCAGCATGACTATGACCAGGAGTCATGCTACTTGATAGGGCAGTTGAGAGTCAGTGAGGATATGACCATGGCAGCCACCAGGCGCATTGATGACATGCATGCATTGGTGATGGATTATTGTTGGAGGACATCAATGGCACATGGTAGTTCAGATGAGAGATTTTCCATGGATGACTTTCATACTCTCGGGGAGAGAGTATATGTGATGAGGATCGAATACCAACAGTTGTTGATAGACATGGACTACCTATTGAGGATTGGTGTGATGTATCATGAGGCTCTGAGGGAGCAGGAGTCGGAGGTGGACAAACTCACTCAAGAGTTGGAGAGCACTCGAGGATTCTTGAGTGGCACACAGACAACCCTTCAAGAATCAGAGTCCAGATCAGAGGAGCCTCCTGAGGAGATTTGTTAGAGATCCACTTCATCTATCTTTGTGGATACTCGGATGTGTCAGTCAGTCACATTGCTAGAGGATGTTGGTGGTCTAGCAGAGGAGCACTAGTTGATAGAGGACACTTCCATTTGGGTTTTGAGAGTGGTTGACCTCCAGAAAAGGGTTGATCTAGTAGTATGCCCAGGATCTATGATGCGACATGAGTATACGGGAGACGACATGAGTATAACGAAGCATACAGTGGTGAGTGATAGCTCACAGAGACATGCCGAGATGTATGGTGGGATTCAGAGGGGTGTATTGCCTTGCAGGGAGGAGAAACACTTAGGGGAGTATGCATATGTCACTCCTTTGCAGCAGCACATAGTTATGATATCCCACCTTCATCGTTTCAGCAGTTGCATGGTAAATGAGAGATGGAGATTGGTTTACCAACAGTTGGGGGAGCTACCTCTGGTTGTACTGGATGGTTGGGATTCACTGATGACCACAGGAGAGTATTTATCATGGATACCGATGGATGAGATTTTGGTCGAATCCTTGGGATTGACCAAAGCATGTGACACCTCCCAGTCCTACAGTCAGCTGCAGATGTTTCTGTTAACCTGTCCTGACACTTTTATCATATATAACAGCATGAGGAGGGATATGTCGTGGCTAAGGGCATGGAGAGTGAGTAGGCCGAGACCACATGACATGAGTAATTTTATGGCATACAACATGTCAGAGGTGGACCATAATAGGCAGACAGTAGAGAATTGGTGCGTGATGGTGAGCATCATAGGCCAGGTGGCAACAAATGAGCACAGAGGGCGTCCGACAATGATCAGTCCAACAGAGGAGTAGCTAGAGGAGAATGGAAGTGATAAACTTTCAAGTTTTCCATGGGATCTGGGAGTTCACTTGGTTAGCAGGATGTTTCACTACGTGATGACCTAGGTTGTGCCAGAGAGCCACATACGCTACCATGGGTTGGTTTGGAGTGGGCCTGCAGGGATTTGTCCAATAGAGTGAGACAACTTTTCACTCTTGATCATCATCATCGGACATGGAGATGGTTCGACAGGTACTACTTCCACAGAGATGTCTGTACAGATGCAGTTTCTGGACAACAGGTCCAATTTTCACAGGTACTTCAGTTTGAGGATCCAGGAGTGGAGGATCCATTATATAGATATGGAGCAGTGAGGCATGGTCAGAGTAGTGCAGGGCCAACATGGTGATCTACGATAGAGGTTAGCATGGGATCCAAGGATTGCAGGTTTGAGCATTTATCTGACTGACAGGGGTGAGTGGACCTTTGCAGGGGAAAGTTTTTTTGACTTTCCATTGAGATTCAGTGTTGAGGGGAGCACATCACTTGAGGGTGTCTCACGGAGGTGTTGGAGTACTTCATTCTGACATCAACATGAGCAATTGATAGAGGTCGTGTTGATATTGGTAGGGGCTTGGAGGATGGACTCATTCCGAGATGAGGCCATGTGTCATGTGCAGGAGATTCATAGGGTTGATATATTTCAGGACTATGCTTCACAGGATATTGTAGTTCACTTCCTGATATGGGATCCAGGCGGTGGAGTTTATAATAGTTCATCTTTGGATGGGGTCTATTGTGTGTCCCACAGGTGGACATGGGATCCTGGTATTATACTTGGAGGGATTTGGTTATTGCTTGAGGACAAGCAATATTCTAGCAGGGAGGACTGTAATGTCCCCACTTTGGGACATAATTACATTACAGAGGGTTATGGTGACCAAAGTAGCCAGTTGGAGATTATAGCGAGTACAAGATCTATAGAGGGATATTTTGGGGTCCAACTTGCATCGCTCATCCTATTTCATAATTATGATCCATTCCGCATGGATTAGATTTGGTTCCGTTGCATTCCGACGATTTCCATGATTTTGAGTATTTTAAGCTATAAGTCAATTAAATTCACTTAAGAGGTCATTCTGGGCATAATACTTGGAGGATCGTCTCAATGTAATAACTCATTGGAATCTGGAGGAGCAACACTACAAGATAGGGTGGTGAGAAGTGACTTTCAGTGGCCAGGGAAGCCACGAGGAGAGATAAGGCACTTTTCAGAGGTAAAAAGGTTAATTAATTAATTAAAGTGATTTAATTAATTAATTAATAATTAAAAAAGAAAAGTCACTTTGGAGAGACAAGGGGATGCAGGAATTATAAAGAATAGGCAAGGGCCTCTATTCTCGCATTATTCATGTATGTTTATCATTTTGATATCTGGCTTCTAGTTAGAGAGCCCATACCTTGGGGGTCTTGAGGGTTTTGACTTAACAAACCCTAGAGGACGATTCAATGGTGAAAGATTCTACGTAGCTTGTCCCAAGCTTGGTCTCGAAGATGCAATACTCTCCCACACCATTCTAGTTCATTTCTACTCATTGAAAGAGGGTTCTACACCAACCACAGGCACATGAAGAGAAGGAGGACGCACCATTGGGGGTTTCCAGCAACGGGGGCGCACCATCCATTGAGGGAAGTTTATTCCAGGTGATTGGCAGGGCTTCTAGAGATTCTATCACCTGGGTTTTCATTGCAGGGTCATGGCCATTAGATCTAGTGCATTTTGGTGGAGTTTTATGTGTCATTTGATTTAATGGATGCATGGGACGAATTGGAGGAGAGGAGCACACTTCAGAAAGAGATTTCAACCATTTGGTAGATCAAATATTCATCATTTTGCTTGGGACTTCACCAGGGAGGTAACCAAGCCCCGATCTATCATTCTAGTGGTTTTGTGGATCATTTGGAGGCCTCTAGGAGACAGGCCAAATTATCTAGGGTTTCAGGCATCTAGGGAGCGCACCATTCCTTGGAGGAGAGTCAGATCCATGACTTTGAGAGGGATCTTGGAGATTTGAACACCTGGGTTGTTCTTGCCTTTATCCGATCTATTGTTTGGCATATTTATCTGAGTGATTGGACATTTTGGCAGCAGGGCCGAATTGTTGAGGCTATTCAGTGATCCAGTAGGGCGTGGCACCTTCCAGCTTGGGGGTTGACACTTCCTACGACCTAGATATTTCTTGTATTTGTATTCATGGTGTATTCAACCTTTGGAGGCTTATAGTATCTTCTTGGAGAATTTTGTAGCAACTCCTATTATGTTATTGGATCCATTTGTTGAGCATTCTAGATCGGCATCTTCATTGTATCACGTTCATCTATTTATGAATAAATCAGATCTGAGGTGTTTTGGCTTGTCTATCATATTGTTGATCTTGCATATAGTTGAGGTATGTTCCATTACGATGTCTCTTGTTTATTGTTGCAACACACATTAAAATCATCAGTAAAACCCTAAGGTCAAAATCAAGAGGCCAACCTGCAAGTAAACACATACAAACAAGTAAATCAACAAGTGTTTGACGAAATACCGCAACCAGTAAAAGTTTTTTAAAAAAAGACACCAAAACTGTGATGTTCCTGGCATGTTGGCTTGGGAACATTGCATAAACCCAGTTATCCTAAGTTCCTAGGAAAGGGAACGAATGCTAAATGGAGTGCATGCAGCTCCAGGAAGACAAGTGTCGACCTGGGCACATGCAGTTAAAGATGGAGAGTCAGCTCGTTGGGGGGGGTCGCTCCCCATTCTCCCATCCTTCGCCTAACTTGTCGGGCCTCTATCATGGACCTCTGCATCTTGGATGCACCTCTGAAACCAGTAATTGGGGAAGCCAACCTATGTTTTCCTGTGAAGCCCAACATATTTGTACTTGCCAAAACTGTGTTGTGCCTTGCTGAATTGTGGTTGTTGCCATTCCCTGAGCTATATTGAACCTTTTCTGTTGTCCTCACCTTGTTGGAACTGAGTTGAAGTTGGTCGAAGTAGTGGGTTGTCAGGCCTGTGGTTGAAGAGGCAGGTTATCAGGCCTGTGAGCAACTCTTTCTAGGTGAGAGAGTTTGCTGGGAAGTGATTTTATCCTAGAGAGAGTCCAGCACCAGCTACAGAGCTCTGAGAATTCCTGATCTGGTCTGTTGTCGAGATACTGAAAGGGGAAGTGGAGCAGCCGGGTGACTGTGGAACAATGAAGGTGCATATCCCTGGGGTGGAACAAGCATGTGGGAAATGAGATTCTGTGAGTAGTGGGCGTAAGAAGGCTCTTGGAGAGAATCCTTCCAGTTGCACTGTGCAGTCTCCTGTAACCTCAACCTAGTCTAGGATTCCCTTGCCCTTGGTGGAGCTTAGTCCCAGCACGGGGGTGACCCACTACTGAGCGTGATGAGCAGCGTGGTCTAAGATGGATAATCTCCATAGAAAACTTACAGAACAAGTGAAAGTCAGGGAACAATTGAACAACGACTTGGAGGAAGTTGAGACAGAATTCAGAGAACAATGTCAAAGGAATGATGAAGAATATTAGGCTGCCATTTCTAAACAATTGAAGGACGCTGAGGAAAGGTTCAAAAAGTAAATTCATGAGAAAGAAGAAGACTGCAGAGCGGTGGTTTCTGATAAAAGAATTCTAGAATCTATTGTTTTGCAGTTGAAACGTGAAATTGAGGTGATATCTACAGAATTAGAGGCAACACATAAAGGTTGGAAATTGGAAAAAGATGAGCTTTCGTCATAGATTGTAGCAGCAAGACAGGAGACTAAGTAAATCGCTAAAGGTAGCCAAGAGGCAGAGAAAGAATGGAACACAGACAAGGACAAGTGGTTGTCTTCATTGGCCACAGATAAGAGAAAAATTGAAGAGTTGTCTCTGGAAAACGAGAGGCTCTTAGTTCAGTCTAGAGCAGAAAACGTTGAAATGCAATCCAGGTTGAATGAATCCAAGGCAAGGACACAAGAATTACTTGAAGACAAACATTTGTGGGTTTCTGAAAATGGAAATTTGGAAAGCAAAGTTGTAGAGTTGCAAAGAAAGTTTGATTAAATTGGTAGTGAAAGAAGATTATTGTGTCAGAAAAATACAGAGCTAAGAACTGAAGTAGAGTCCTTGAAGGCCGAGTAGCATGGACATAATGCGAGGTTGGCTCACTCGGAAGATGAGAGGGAACAAAATGAGAGTGTTTTACATCAATGTAGAACAAAAAAGATGGATTTGCAATCCGAGTTGAATGAATCCAAGCAAAGGATTCATGATCTGCTAAGAAAAATTGAACAAGATGGGCATTTGTGGGATAAGGAAAAGAGAAATTCGGAGGTCACTCTTTCGGAGCTCCAAACAAACCTTGAGTTGATGGCTAGTGAAAGTGGATTAATGAGCAAAAAGATTGTAGAGCTAATCATTGAAGTGGAGTTCTTGAAAACCCAGGAGAATGAGTATAATGCTACTCTGGTTTGCATGGAAGACGAAAGGCATGCTTTGAACGCCGAGTCTTTGCTTACCAAAATTTCTTACCAAAATGAAGAGAGGTTACAGTCTTTGCTTACCAAAATTTCTTACCAAAATGAAGAGAGGTTACAGTCTTTGCTTACCAAAATTGCAACTAACGAATATGAAATTAACAACCTTCAGAGCCAGGTGAATGAAGGAGTCAAACAAGGCTTAGATTTAATTGATCAGCACATGGTAACAGAGCGTTCTCTTCAACAATGGAATGAAATCCTGCAAGAGGAGGTGGACAGTACTAAGGGTTTGCTAGAAACACAAAATCAGAGAGTTCAAGAGTTGGAGACTGCTCTGCATGCTCTCAACGAGGATATTCAATCCAAAGAACGCCAACCTTTGCAAGTGGGGTCACTGGTGCTAGAAAATGGAAAATCAAAACCAAATGGAAAAAAAATGGTGTTATTTAAAACACAAAACCAAAATCTAATGTTCTTACTGAAAAGAGAACAACCAACGGATTGCTTGAAAAGGCAAAAGCACCGCCAAAACCAGTGCATGAAAAACGAACATCTGAAAACCGAACACCATCAAAACTTGTTCCTGAGAAACAAACGCCAAACAAGGTGCCGGGAAAACGAACACCATCGAAGCTCGTGCCAGAAAAACAAACACCAAACAAGGTGCCTGGAAAACGAACGCTTGAAAAGCCATGGCGGTGAAGATGGTTGTATAGGCATAACCCGTTCTTCAAATTTGTTTTCAGAGCTGGTATTTTTGTGATCAAGATCAATATTACAGTTCACTCTGTACAGTATAATGTAGAGATACTACATTTTGTCATTGTGTTTCAACACTTTTTGTGGTTTCTTATACTTTTTTTTTTATTTTTTATCTTACATAAATATCATAAGCATTGGCCAAATTTGTCTTAAAATATTTATGATGTTTATTTAGTTTTTATAACATTGCCAAATTTGTCATATATCTATCATAAGCATTGGCCAAATTCGTCATATATCTATCATAAGCATTGGCCAATTTGTGTTAAAACAATATTTAAGATATTTACTTAATTTTTATAACATTTTACTTAAGAATCAATGTGTTTTAACACTTTTTTCTATTATAAGCATTGGTCAATTTGTCTTAAAACATTTAGTGATGTTTATTATCATAGTATTAGGAAATGGCGTGTCATAAAATGAATTTATTAAGCTTTTTTCTAATTCTTGATTTATGATGGTTAGAGGGATCATAGTTTTTGTTTTTTATAATTTTATAAAAAAATTATATTTTTTTAGTTTTGTTGTTTTTTATAAAAAATTATAGTTTTTTTTGTTTTAAAAAAAAATAAAATTGTTTTTTATAAAAAAAATTATAGTCTTTTTGTTTTTTATTAAAAAATTAAATGTTATCATATAACTTAATAATTATAAACTTTGAATACTTATACTGTAAACTATTAACATTTGAATGGTGCAACCAAAAAAAAATGTGAGGAAAAGTGTGTACTTCCTTTCATGCTCAATATGAAGTTGACATGTGGCACGTGCACATGTGCACACACATATATCTTAAAAACTAGTGTATATACATTTTAAATCATGATCTATCATGCACCTAGAGGCATCAAATCCCTTTAGGTGTAAACCTTTTTTTAAAGCACAAAACTTGAAGAAAGATTTACATCTCAAGAGATTTGATGTCTTTTCACCCATGATAGGTTTGAAGTTAAGATGGACCTAAGATTGTTAGAGGAATGATTTTCTCATATAATCATTGTTATGTTCATTATACAATTTAACATAAACATGGTATTGGGAAATTAAATATTTTAGTGGTTCGTTTTATAGTTCTTTATACCACAAAGTTGGAAATTAACCAAGAAAGCATAATTATAAATATGAAGAACACTTGATTTGTTGAGAAGCAAAATATGTGAATGTGGTTTTTAGGTGAATAAGGAAAGAGATCCACTCGAAATATTGAAAGGATGATTCCATGTCCCTTAACAATGGAGCTAATTTGCCCAAAGGGGTTGGATCCAATGGTGGAAAGCGAGGAGTTTTTCACTGTCGGGCAAGGTTCAATTCCCATGAGGGCTTTACCTAGATCCATGACCTTGAGGTAGTGGTCGAATGTGTGGTTGCACCCATAGATACTATATTAAATGGTATTGTGACCTGTGCACACATAAGTGGATCAAAGCCCACCCCCATGTCCTTCAATTTTTTGAGGGGAGGCAAGTGCGGGGGGGGGGTTTCTCTTCGAACCCGGAGGAAAAATAATTTCAAATTTCTATTGGAATCTAGAGAAGGAAACCAATAATAAAGTTGAAGCTTATGCCCTATTAAAAGATATTTAGTTGGCAAAGCATCGACGAATTCAAACTCTGAACGGAGTAGGAGACTCAAAGATGATCATCAGGATTATGATCCTGGGATCCGATCCTAAGAATTTTAGTCTAAAAAGGGTCATTGACAGAATACACCTCTTCTTTCGGACCTTGAAGGTCAATTATTTTCATGTCCTTAGAGGTAATAACGTCGAGGCTAATAGAATGGCCAATTAGCCATAGGAAAGGCACCTGGAACTTTGGGAGTGGATGATGAGGAGTGTATAGCCCCCCTCCCTCGATGATCACTGCAATCAATATGACCAGGGGCCTCAACACTTTGGGGCTATCAGGTGGCAAGCATAGAACTCACATGCAATCCACCATGTGGAGAAGGATGATGGCAGGAGGTATGCCATGACAAGTGATAAAGAGAGTTGATGGAAGATGGTATGCCCATTCAATCATGGCGAGGGGTGGTAATTATAGTCGCATAGGTGATCTTGTGGGCAACAGTAAGAAGGATGCAATGGATCAGACTGGGTAAGCGTGTAGAAGGCATGACACATCGTTGAGAAGATCGACTGACGATAGTTCCAAACCTTTGTTTGGTATTTAGCATGGCCAAAGTACAACGATCCAGGTGAGACGAGTACATCCCAGGTCCTCTTAGCATTGCTCCTTGTTTCTTCCTGTGAATTGGATCTTTCTCTATCCGATTGAGAATTGTATGAATTCGCAAGTTGATTTGTTTTGGGGGGTTATAAATCAATGTTCTTTGCTTGCCTCCCAAGTAATGTTGTCACTTCGAGTTCTCCTTGGGCCATCTCTGGACTGTTTCCTCCATTTTTTCCTTGAATTCTCTACTAGGTCTCGTCCACTATTGACTCCTTGTTGCCCTATGTGGGTAACTCTTCTTCTGAGCCTCCTTAGTTCTCCTCGGTCTCCTGCCTAGTTCTGTCAGGGCAGAATTTATTTCCTCTCTCTACCCTGGCTCTTTGATTTCCCTTTCCTTCTTGGGTATTGGTGTGTACTCTCTTGCATCACACTCTATAGGGGCTGTCTCCCGACTCGTAGAGTGGAGAACATGAATAATTTTCTCAAGGCGTCTATGAACACAGACTCTCTGGATTATTTTGCAGGGCGAGGACAACAAGAATTAGAGAAGGAATGTACAGGGTGTCAACGAATGAAAATTCATTTGGGAGCAATCAACTCCACGATGACCTTTGAGATGGAAACACTCTCTCAGCATCGTCACCTTATAGAAAGATTATAGGATAAAGTATTTGCTCAACGTAGTCAAATTGAGGATCTGCAAGGACATGTGGAACAGATGGGGAACAACAATGGGCAGTCCACTACCCATGTTAGCAATCAAGCAGCTTCAAGAAATCTGTCAACAACCACAGTGAACCAAATATGAGACCTCAATGAGCCAGCAATGGATGCAAACTGAGAGCAACACGATCCTCTAGAGGTAAAAAAGGAACTAGGTAGATAATGTTTTTAATCTTTAGGAATTATGTTTTGTCTTGCAATATGTATAAATGGCGTTTATTATAGGTTGTATAGTACGAAATACAGTAGTAATGTAAAAGGTATGATAGTTGGCAAGTATGTAGACACAAATTTTGTAACAACAGTATACAAACTCAAAGAAGTTGAACTTCAAAGGCTTAGCAATGCCTTTTTTGTACTACAGTGGTCTTAACCACACCTTTTTAATACAAAATTCTTCAGTTCTTGTGAAAAAAAAAACAATGGAGCTAATCTGATATCTTGAGCTAAAATTTTCTGGTAAGCCCAGTCAATGACCAACTTTGAGTCTCCCATTACTTGTAAATTTTTTACATCCTTCTTGATTGCAGCTTCTAGCAGTGTCCATAGAGCAATAAACTATGCTCTATTTTTTGTACCTATTCCTGGTGCATATCTGTTGTGCAGGTAATGTTTTTGGTTTAAAAATAAGGCGTTTTCTAATTGTTCTACATTTTGGTCTTTTTCATCAGAATTTGGTGACATAAATCCTCATGAAATCACTATTTTTTTGTTGTTTAAAATTCATTTTTGAATGCAAAAATGGATTCAACATGCTGAAAAACCCCTGGGTTACTCGGATTATATAGAAATAATCATTCAAATATGCAGATCTAACAATTTATCACCAGATTTCGAGCAAATATCCCTGAAAATATCGTCGAAGAAGGGCCAAAACGTAGAACGTTTAGACTACGACTAAAAATAATACCACTCCAACTCCACAAATTAGCGGGTGCCATTTGCATGCTCCGCCAAAGAAGCCCCATGTCATCTTGAAGTCAAGTTCGACATCATTGGGATCCTTGGATTCTTGGATTTCATTGCCATGTACATATATACTTACATAGTTATTTGTTTATTATTTAATTTTTGCTACTCTCCGTGCAAAAATCGAATACTAAAAAGTTAAAAAATAAAAAAAATTGACCATTCAAATATTTATAAAAAATAAAAGAATTATTTTTTATTTTTTAAAGGTGACAAAATCTATTATAATTTAATTGTTAACATACATTAAGGATAACTATCATTGGTCACTATCCACTAACACAAGTTGACTCATCATCATTATTCAAGTAATAGTTAATATCCATGAATAAAAGTTGGCTCATTAATGTTATTCAAAGAAAACCACACCACCTAAAATAACCCACCATAGATCTTTAAGGGGGTCTTTATGTTCGAGGAAGACAAAATATTAGTAAATCATAAACAATTTTAGATCTTACTCCAAGGCCAAAATACACTTTTAATCTAAAGCGAGTATTCCTTGTGGTCATGGCTAAAATTATTTCCAATAAATCATGTTCTTTTTAATAACATTTAACTTTAATAGCATACATGATACCAAATACTATCGTAATTTAACTTTAATTTTATTATAATTTATATTATATTTTTATAATTTGATTTTAAACTTTAAATAAAAATAAAAATAAATAATCTACTTAAATTGATTTTATTTTTTGTTTTATCTTAATTGATATTATATTTTTATAGCTCGAATCAGCCAACATTTGAACCCGATCTGAAGCAACTCACAGTCTCTTGTAAGAGCCATCTCCCAAGCTAAAGCCACTCTGTGAGTTACCCTTGGTTTGTTGAAGTCCTTGCAGTTGATGCGTGAATTGTAGAGCCATGCCTTCAACCTATTTGTTGAGCATTGGATTCGTGGGTCGTAGCTTAGGGAGAAGGATTTTGGTGAAGTAGTTGCCGCTGTCAAGATGGGGGACATTACCAACTCAAAATGAGAGGCCTTTTGCAGTCTTTGAACCCTCAAAAGAGGAACCAATCTTAGCATAGGGGATTTGTTAATAGAATGGAAGTCATTCCTTAGTTGGTCATCTCATCTTTGGAAACAAAAAGAAAATCCCTAATATTTTTTGAATGTGCTTTGATAGGAAAGTTCACAAGGCTTTGGCCAAGTCCAAAAGTCGTGGAAACATGGGTCGTTGAGCAATGATTTCCCAACATCAAAGGACATGTATAATCTTTTGCTTCTAGTTGTTGATATTTTGTTTTTATTTTTCTTAGTAAAGAGGAGCAAGATTTGTTATTCTTCTCTAGGCCATACTTTATGGGAATTGGGGGAATGTATTTGGCCTTGTGGTCCCTAGATTTCAATCTAGAAGAATAAATCATTGAAGCATCAGTGTGGATTCCACTGCCTCATCTCCCATTTATTTTCTAGGATGATTGTACTCTCAACGGTATTGAAAACAAATTAGGTAGATTCATTGACCAATTAGAACAAAAGGAAATATGTTTTCATGTGCAAGAATATGCATAGAGGTGGATTTGGAGAAGAACTCCCAGAGGTTGTACAAATCAATATAGATAGGTGGAGCCATCAACATGATCCGGATTATTTTCGGAACGAAATGAAAGCAGAGAAATTACAATGAAATACCCATGAAATTGCCAGAAACAAAGAAATACAACAAAAAAGTAGATAGGTATCCGAGGTACCCTTTAGGGTATATAGAAAAATCTCCATAACAATAAATTACGGCTATTAAAACACCTCAAGCTACAACACTAGCTCTGGCTTCCAAAAGAGTCGTCAGTGCTCATCCACGGCCAACCCAAATGCTTCTCGAAATGGATTAGGTGCAGCTAATCCGTTTAGAGGTGGCAAGGCAATAGGGTACCCTTTAGGCTATATCAAATTTACCCTATCATTATATGTTTAAGGTTCCTTCTAGCCCCCATCCAACCACCATCCATTAAGACCACAAACCCTTCTTTGAAAGCAACCTCAAGTTACTTCCAGTCTTGGGAACCCATCTCCTGTTGAACAATCACCTTTCCCCATCCTCATTTGGACCTGCATCTTTCCCTCAACACTCGTCATGAAGTCAGGAACCTCACATTCCCCAAAAAGGCAATATAAACAATCACTTATAAAGCACATGGTCCCCCCTCCCCCTCCCTCTCCTCATGGGGGTAGGGGAACCTCAGCTGTCGATTACGGCCATTCAGATGCCTCAAGCTAGGGTAAGGCATCGGATACCTCAAGTGTCCCTCAGTAGTACATAAGGATTAAATCAGTCAAGGTGGCCCACACTATAAATATGCTAGGTTTTAAATCCTCCCGAGAAATGATACATCCCATCAGTCGATCCTCATCTCCAGGCGCTATCCAATGTGTGCATAGATATCTGTTCGAGTGAAAGGGAAATATGATTCCACGAGTACGATAACGGGATGTACCCCTACACCTGGGTTGATATCCTGATCTTCATGTAACCTACCCTTTGCTCACTTTCACCCCAAATAAACATATGTCTGCCATGTTAGCCACACAGAAGTCTGCCAGGTTAGCAAAATGACGGATGCATGACCACAGTTAAGCCATGTTAGGTGTCACTCAAGCCCCTCCCCATCAGTCAGCTAAAAAATTAGATAGGTATCCGAGGTACCCTTTAGGGTATATAGAAAAATCTCCATAACAGTAAATTATAGCTATTAAAACACCTCAAGCTACAACACTAGCTCTAGCTTCCAAAAGAGTCATCAATGCTCATCCATGACCAACCCAAAGGCTTCTCGAAATGGATTAGGTGCAGTTAATCCGTTTAGAGGTGGCAAGGAAATAGGGTACCCTTTAGGCTATATCAAATTCACCCTATCATTATATGTTTAAGGTTCCTTCAAGCCCCCATCCAACCACCATCCAACCACCATCCATTAAGACCACAAACCCTTCTTTGAAAGCAACCTCAAGTTACTTTCAGTCTTGGGAACCCATCCCCTACTCAACAATCACCTTTCCTCATCCTCATTTGGACCTGCATCTTTCCCTCAACACTCGTCATGAAGTCAGGAACCTCAGATTCCTCAAAAAGGCAATATAAACAATCACTTATAAAGCACATGGGCCCCCCTCCCCCTCCCTCTCCTCATGCGGGGAGGGGCCCCTCAGCTGTCGATTACGACAATTCAGATGCCTCAAGCTAGGGTAAGGCATCAGATACCTCAAGTCTCCCTCAGTAGTACATAAGGATTAAATCAATCAAGGTGGCCCACACTATAAATAGGCTAGGTTTTAAATCCTCCCGGGAAATGATACATCCCATTAGTCGATCCTCATCTCCAGGCGCTATCCAATGTGTGCATAGATGTTTGTTTGAGTGAGGGGGAAATATGATTCCATGGGTACAACAACGGGAGGTACCCCTACACCTGGGCTGATATCCTGATCTTCATGTAACCTACCCTTTGCTCACTTTCACCCCAAATAAACATATGTCTGCCAGGTTAGCCACACGAAAGTCTGCCAGGTTAGCAAAATGAAGGATGCATAACCACAACTAACTGATGGGGAGGGGCTTGAGTGACATCTGACAGGGCTTAACTATGGTCATGCATCCGTCATTTTTCTAACCTAGCAGACTTCCGTATGGCTAACCTGGCAGACATATGTTTATTTGGGGTGAAAGTGAGCAAAGGGTAGGTTACATGAAGAACAAGATATCAACCTAGGTGTAGGGGTACCTCCCGTTGTCGTACACGTGGAATCATATTCCCCCCTCACTCGAAGAAGCATCTATGCACACATTGGATAGTGCCTAGAGATGAGGATCGACTGATGGGATGTATCATTTCCCGGGAGGATTTAAAACCTAACATATTTATAGCATGGGCCACCTTGACCGATTTAATCCTTATGTACTGCTGAGGGACACTTGAGGTATTTGATTCCTTACCCTAGATTGAGGCATCTGAATGGCTGTAATCGAAAACTGAGGGGGCCCTCCCCCCATGAGGAGAGGGAGGGGGAGGGGGGCCCATGTGCTTTATAAGTGATTATTTATATTGCCTTTTTGGGGAATCTGAGGTTCTTGACTTCATGACGAGCGTTGAGGGAAAGATGTAGGTCCAAATGAGGACGGGGAATGGTGATTGTTTAGTAGGGGATGGGTTCCCAAGACTGGAAGTAACTTGAGTTTGCTTTCAAAGAAGGGTTCGTGGTCTTAATGAATGGTGGCTGGATGGGAGCTTGAAGGAACCTTAAACATATAATGATAGGGTGAATTTGATATAGCCTAAAGGGTACCCTATTGCCTTGCCACCTCTAAATAGATTAGTTGCACCTAATCCATTTCGAGAAGCCTTTAGGTTGGTCGTGGATGAGCACCGACGACTCTTTTGGAAGCCAGATCTAGTGATGTAGCTTGAGGTGTTTTAATAGCCGTAATTTACTGTTATGGAGATTTTTCTATATACCCTAAAGGGTACCTCAGATACCTATCTACTTTTTTACCCATTACCAGTAGGAGGAGGGTTTAAGATGGATATAAATAGGCCACAACTGGGTATGAAATGATACATCCCATCAGTCGATCCTCATCTCCAGGCGCTATCCAATGTGCGCATAGATGTCTGTTTGAGTGAGGGGGGAATATGATTCCACGGGTACGACAACAGGAGGTACCCCTACATCTGGGCTGATATCCTGATCTTCATGTAACCTACCCTTTGCTCACTTTCACCCCAAATAAACATATGTCTGCCAGGTTAGCCACATGAAAGTACACCAGGTTAGCAAAATAAGCAATACTTGATTTCTATTAATGAAAGAATTGTAAAGAGACTATAAAAATACAGAGTGCAAGACTCGCTAGAATGGTGGCATCGTTATCTTTGAGAATAGATGTGATGACTATGCTCATTCACAAGAAGATGATTACAATGAGGCTTTGAAATCCTTTTTATGATAAACATGAATGCCAAAACCCTAGACATCCAAAAACCTAACCCTAGGAGATGAAACGCCAAAAATAATGTGGGCCTCATTTGGGTAAGTTAGTACATTAACTTCCCGGGGTCGTAACTTTTTCATACGATCTCCATTTTAGGCATGTGATAGCCCATTGGAAAGGTATTTTCGAGAACTACGCATTATGCCATCAAACTCTGACTCCATCTATAGTTTGACTGTGGCATGCCAAAAAACATTGTTTAGGGCCCCAAAACGGCCCTGGAAGTACAAAAAGATGTGCTGACATGAGAACTTCCAAAATAATCCATTTGGATTGGGTGGGTGGACACCAGTCTCCACATGGAAGATGTGTAAGGCTTCAAACAACCCCAGAAGTGTAGAACCCACAATTACAAAGAAGTACAAAAGAACGTGTTGAACTAAAAACTGACAAGAGGAGCCAATTGGAATAGGTGGGTGGCAACCAATATCCACTTGGATCAATCCTCCCCCTTTAGGAAGCAATGGTCTCCATTGCGTTGAGTGCCTAGGGAAGAGGGGAAAGCATTTTCTGAATCCGAGTCTTGGTGAGCTGCGTGCCTTGTTGGAGAAGTTGTGTTGCTTGGTCTGTGGAAGACTGTCACAAACTTGTTGCTGGAGGGGTTGAATATGTTCCACCAACCTGTTATCTCTGGATTTGATGGGGCATTGTGTAGGCACCATTGTAGGTGAAGAAACAATATTTTCTTTCTCTTCGACAATCTGTTTTTGTTGGATAGAAGGTGTTGAGGTTGCAGTGGTTGTAGTGGTCTTTTGTGCATCATTTGAACAAACTGTGAAGAGGATGAATTTCACAATATGAGAGATTACTTTGCGACACTATTTTGGTGGAGCAATAGTCGAAACTACCTTTCGTATCCGATAGAGTTGACCACCTAGAGTAATAATGAAACTACGGGGTCTAGACTCATAGACAACATGACGTTTCCACATATATGGTTGGCCCAAAACAACATCACAGACATCAAGAGGGGCAACATCACACACTATCTCATCTTTGAAGGGTTGGATGCCATAGGACATGCGACACTGTTGGCTAACACATAGATCTCGTCCTTAGTGAAGCCACCTAATGTTGTATGGTTGCGGGTGTGGTGTTGTCGACAACCCCAACTATTTGACGACCTTAGTTGAGATGAGGTTCTTCTGGCTGTTGTTATCAACAATGAAATGAAATGGGATCCCCTTCACCTGCATCTGTGAATGGAAGAGGTGCTCCCCCTCTTCTGGTTGAATTGTTGTGGTTGCAACAATAGCAGTGGGGTTTGCGTCGATGATTTGTTTGGTTTCAATATTTTCTAGATCGGATTCCGAATTAGGGTTCGACTATGTGTCTCTGACCTCGGCCACCAATGATTCTTTCGAGCGACATTCATCAGTGTTGTGCCAAGGGATTTTGTGGAAGTCACACGACTTCCCAATGTCATTATTCATCTTTCCTTTACCCTTCTTGTCATGTGTCTTGGACCAGTTGTCTAGAGGCTGTTGGTTAGGGCTGTCTTTACCATGCTTTGGTTGTTGTAGATTTGCAAACCCGAATTCCCATTTGTTCTGGTGCCTAAATTTCTACTCGATTTTGAAAACATATCGATAGGTAGCTCCCAATGATGAGATGTTTAGGAAATCCATTTTGGTTTGGATGTACCTATGCAAAGCCCCATGGTATTTCAAAACCAGATGTCGCTCGAAGTCTTTGATACCCAACTTGGTGCGTAAGGTATGGAAAGTATTTGTGAACTCCGTCACTGTTTGGCTCTTCTCTTACCGCAGTGTGGTCCATCTCATGTACTGGTCTTCACAGTTATCAATGTGATAGTACTGTTCCTTGACCACATCCACAAAAAAATCCCAAGTGGGCTCAACCCCATATATTCCAGATTGCTCTATGGAACTTTGCTCCCAATAAGTTTCTCACAAATGTTTGACATGGGGGAGAGCCTTGAGGAGTGCGAAGGTGATCTTTTCCTTGTCGAAATTTTTTTGAATTAAAAAATAACCTTCTAATAGATTTAACCATTTTTCTAAGGCATCCACATCTATCTGACCTTCAATTATGGGAATATCAAAATAAACTTGTACCTTGAAGGGAGAGGTTCCTCCAAAATGGGCGCTTGATGAAGATGCACATGTTGCTATCGACAGGCATTGAAGGACGTGTGCAAAATTCTCCATCATTTTGTCCCTCTGTCGCGTGAGAGCTTGCTCAAGCAATAGGTTAATAAAATCTTATGCTCCGCCATGTTTCTTTTTTGCCGCCATCGAGGGTTTCTTGGGCGTGCGAGAGTGATTGTCCTCAAGAGAGACAAGCTCGAGACCCAATTGGCTATACTCAGACCTTGTTGGGGACATGCACTGAAAAACGATCAAGAACAACTTGCTCTGATACCACTGATCCAGATTATTTTCAAAACGAAATGAAAGAAGAGAAATTACAACGAAATACTCATGAAAATTGCCAGAAACAGAGAAATACAATAATACTTGATTTCTATTAATGAAATAATTGTAAAGAGACTGTAAAAATATAGAGTGCAAGACTCGCTAGAAGGGTGGAAACTTTCTCTCTTAGAAGAGATGTGACGACTACGCTCATTCACAAGAAGATGATTACAATGAGGCTCTGAAAGCCTTTTTATGATAAACATGAATGCCAAAAACCTAACCCTAGGAGATGAAACACCAAAAGTCACGTAGGCCCCGTTTGGGTAAGTTAGTACATTAACTTCTCGAGGTCGTAACTTTCGCATACGATCTTCGTTTTAGGCGTGTGATAGCCCGTTGGAAAGGTCTTTTCAAGAACTACACATTATGCCATCAAACTCTAACTATATCTACAGTTTGACTATGGCACACCAAAAAAACACAGTTTAGGGCCCCAAAATGACCCTGGAAGTACAAAAAGATGTGCTGACATGAAAACTTCCAAAATAACCCAGTTGGATTAGGTGGGCGGCCACCAATCACCACCTGGAAGATGTGTAGGGATTGAGACAACCCCATAAGTGTAGAACCCACAATTACAAAGAAGTACAAAAGAATGTATTGAACTAAAAATTGACAAGAGGAGCTAGTTGGAATCGGTGGGTGGCCACTAATATCCACCTGGATCACAACATATCCTATATTATGAACATATTCCATTCAACTCGAATACTTGTCATGCTTATGGAAATTTCGCCAAAAGCTATCCAAAAACCCAAGAGGAGTAGCCTTCATCAAAGAAAAAGACAAGAGAAGAGCCTGAGTTCAAGATGGTCTCAAGCAAACACAGGGATTCTCAGTGCAAAAGGCAACCTCAGTCATCAACATCTCCAAAGGTTTCATCGTTCTCAAGAAATAACCAATTAGAAGTTCTTGAGAATCTAGAAGGTTTGGTAAATCCTGAAGATTTGGAGAAAGAATCTGAAAATGAAGCAATAAAACCCAACCCCAGAACAATGCTCCCTCACAATAACATAGATCCATCCCATGAAGATCTTGAAACCAAGGCATCAATAAAAAATGAAGTAGAAGACGAAGATGAAGAAGAAGAGGCAACATAACAATTAGAGGAGGAAGAAGACGATAAGGTCAAAGAACTTGAGCCATCAGTGAATATTCACAATGAACCTTCTAAATCCATTGTTGCAATTTTGAAGAAAGCACCAAATCCCTCCCCTCTGCCGACAAGGGAAAGAAAATCCAATTAGGATCATAAAAATTGCAAGGAAAAAGGGATAAAACTCTTGAGTTATAAAAAATTTCTAGAACTTATTTTGGATAAAGATTTCAACTAACAAGTAATAGTTATATTCTATTTTTGTACTTTACTTTATAATTAATTGGAAAGATCTCTCATTTAATATAAGAATTTGAAAAAGAAAAAAAATAAAATCTACCTTCTCTTTTTAGTTATCGGGGAAAAAGGAAATTACGAATATTTTAAAATTTATGTTAATTAATTAATAAATTTTTAATATTTTAAAATATATTAATTAACTCATAATTTTTTTTTAATATTTTAAAATTTACATTAGCTATCTATTTATATATGGCTGTGGTAAGTCATTCATGTGTTGTGTCTCAGTAGGGTTGTATTGTGAACCCTTTCTGATGGATCAGTGTGGTATTGTGAGTGTTTGCATTTTCAAGATCTGAAATGTCGATAAAACTCGAATCAGGTTGACATCAACAAGAATTTCTTCAATCAAATCTGGTGGATCTGCAGGTTGGTGGTCGATGTTGGATCTGCTACTGCAGGTTCTATCCAATCAAATTTGTTGAATCTACAGATTCTAGGTCGATTTTGGTAAGAAAAACATAAATCTAATAGTAGACAATGTAGATTTTAAATCAGTGTTCCATTTTATGAAAAAGCATGATATTACATAGCACTACCACATCTTGTACTACCCTGTCTGCTACGATAACGTCCACCGTCTCTTCATTACCATAGCACGCGCCAATGCCGTTTGCCCTTGCCATTTGCAGCCATTTTCGCAAATACAAAAAGCCCTTTTAATCCAACAACCTCTTTCATCCAACAATAGACTCAAAGCATCAAATCCTCATCGTGAAAGCCAAATAGTAACTATAGAATCCCCAGACTCATTCTTAAGCAAAAAAACCGTCCTTCTGCCTGCGCCTACCCTCCATCCTTCTTTCCAACCTTAAATCCCAAGGTGATACTTGCCACAGCCATTGGCAAGGCTCAACATTGTGTCCTCTTGCAGGGACTCACAATACCACCCTAGGGACTGAGAATGTAGGGAATACGGTGGACGTGGTGGTAGTGGGCAGGGTAGTGCAAGATGTTGTATAGGATGTTGCCGCTCTATGTAATATTATGCCTTTTCATACAACGGAGGTACGGGGTTTAAAATCCACACGACCGACTACTATGCTATGTTTCTTCCTATCGACGTCAACCAGGGCAGTGCAGTCCAGCAGTTCTGATGTCGGCCCGGTTCAAGTTTTATCGAAATTCAAATCCCGAGGTTGCAAAATAATAGCTCCTACCCTCTGCTGCGTGGAAAGGGTATGTGGCTACTGCTCCATATATCACCGCTGTTGAGGATTTCTCTGCTTAAGCAGTAGCCACATACCCTTTCCCTTTGAGGGGTTGGTTATGAAAGATGGCAAACTTGTCAGGTTTCATTTTTCCCAACAACAGAGGAGGGAAAAACACAGAACCTCAGAATCGCATCGGATTGACATACAAGACACTGTCACAGCCATTGGCAAGCCTCGGCATTCTGTCCACTTCACCTGAGCAACGCAGGGCCTCACAATGCAATCCAACAGTTATTGGTTAGTACATATGCAACAGGTTAGTACTTTTTTCGAATGAAAAATCAGAGTGTATGTTTGAAGTTTTTGACACTGCACTAATAAACAAATCCATGTCTTGGCCTTGGACGAGTCTCATGGGACTGTAAGAAAATGAATAGATGATGCAGGACCGTTGAGAGTTGTGGAGCATGCAGCTCAGGTTATATGTATAGATGCCGTTGTTGCATGTAATATAAATTGGGTACAGAACACCCAATAGATTAATGATCCACTTACAGTACAGCTCAATTGACATGTATCCAAAGATTGATCGTGTAGAAGTTCTTGCAGAAGTAGGAAATTTAGTCTTTCGTAAATGAAATCAATTAAAATACATACTAATATGGTAGAATTTTGTTGCTTGAATGCACAAGGAGCAGCAGCAGCAGCACTGGTGAGACCGCAACATCACAACAAGCAACAAGATCGCCTTTATAACTAATCCTGACATGCTATTGCTGTACATTATGTATTAGGAGCCTAGATATTATACCACATGGGCTACATGTCCATTTTTGTACACATTCAGACATTATATCTCATGGCCCACAAGGGCATTTGTGTAGACACATGTATACATGACATAGATTTCAATGAAAAATATTTTTTGTTGCCACCCAAAGTTTTGGGTGAAATTTACGGAAATGCGCAGAGGAAAGCCAGAACAGACACATCGGACCGAGTTTTGTCAGCAGCACGCCAAGTATAAAGACTACAAAGTGTGCAGCTGTTCGAGTTTTGTTAGTTGCATCGGAAACCAAGAAGATGCCCACTGGAATCAAGAAAATGATCCCCGGGAAATGAGCCTAGAAGATGAGCTGGCTAGGCAGTTAAGATTGCCTCTGATGCAGAGAATCTACGTGGAACGCAAGCAGACACCAAAAGTGTGCGAGGCAATTGGATAAGAGAAGCTAGTGGAGTAGAGCAGGAAGAGACAACGAGTGGAGTAGAGCAGAAAGAGACAATGCTCCCTAAAGGAGCTCTAAGCTCAGAGCAAGAGTTAGCTAATTCATATGTAAAACAATCGATTGGCTATCATCCTCGAGCTCACTCCGAGTTGGTTGTAATTCTGTGATGTTATGAATATACTTTTGTAATTTTGTTTTGTCTGATCCAAAAGTGAGGCACATGGCGCATCATATTGTATTTCCACTGATATAAAAAGTAATGATATGAAGTCCTATGGCTGTCCTAAGCAGCTGTTCAACTTACTGTATGTCTCAAATATGATATGATGTTTCCAGTAATAAAGATATGGCAGTTCTGATCTATTTTGTGTCTATTCTGAATAAGCTGGTTATGAGTGTGGATAGTTTTAATTCTTAGTCCTAAAATAGTCTGTCAGACATGAGTTGTATGGATTTCAATTGTAGTAATGTTTTATATGTTTCATCTTCCATCTTCGACACAAGACCTTATGGCCTTTGTGATCCTCTCTGCATCTCGGGTGAGAACTTTCTCGGCCTTGGCCGAGGATTGATATATCGGTGCTAGGAGGTTTTGTTGGACACAGTCTGGACGAACCCTGGGTCTAAACCTCTCCAGTGTTAGGAAGGTCAGTGCATGCACAAGTGTGAACCGAAACGATGACTCAACACCCAACATTTTTCATCTTAAATATGCTCAGCATGTAGCTAAGATTCTTTGGTTCGCCTATCTTTCATTGCTCTAAATTTTTATATTTTATTCTGACAACTATTATTTCTCTTGTACTTTTTCTGTATATAATTTTTTTCTTTCTGGTCTTTGCAGGTCTCTTACTTTCTGTAGTATTAATCAACACAATATGCAGTTTCTATATCTATTTTATATGGCCATGGATATTTCCTATTCACTTCTTAATTTTAATGGTTGCTTGTATGGTGTAGGTTGGGCCATTAACGATCTTAAATGTGGGTTGTTGATTTCTTGACCAACTGCTTCTTTATTCTTCAGTGTGATATTTCATATTTACTTCTCTCAATTTTAATGATTGCTTGTATGGTGGAGGTTGGGTCATCAACAATCTTAAATGTGGGTTGTTGATTTCTTGACTAACTGCTTCTTTATTATTCAGTGTGGTATCTGTTTGTAAAATATATTAATCCGTATTTGTTTTGCAGGGTTAGAATTTGTAGCCAAATACCAAGAGTCACAGCCTTTGTAAGTAGGCATATAGAATTTAATACTTGTTTCCAAACCCAGTTGTACCTTCTGTGTATACAGTGACTTAGGCTGCATTAAGAAAAATCTGCCTTGNGTTTTGCAGGGTTAGAATTTGTAGCCAAACATCAAGAGTCACAGCCTTTGTAAGTAGGCATATAGAATTTAATACTTGTTTCCAAACCCAGTTGTACCTTCTGTGTATACAGTGATTTAGGCTGCATTAAGAAAAATCTGCCTTGCAGAAAACAAACTTGGACAATGCAAAGGTTTGCATCCCTATATTTGTACAGGTCATGTATTGCATCCTTTTGTACAGGTCATGTATTAGGATCCTCTTTCTTCCTCATCGGCCACCAAATTATTCTGAAACGGGGCCTGAATTTTCTGGTCTTCTCTGTCTCTTCCCCTCTCTCTTTGCATATTAGGGGGATTAAAATTATTTGGCCTCCTGAAACCTCCTTTATTTTCGGCGATCTGAGGGCCTTTATATGCTTGCCTTCCTTCCACCCTCATTCTCTCCATCTCTGCAGACAGAGACTTCACCATCTTAGTCAGTTCATCCACTTGAGGGTGAGGCACCAATGATCCAGAGGCTGAGGCTTCTGTCCTTCCCTTCCTTCTGTTTGCGTCGGCCTTGTTTCTCAGTCTGTCAGCTGTTAATATGTTGGATTCCACTTCTATGGCCGCATCTTGCATTTGGGCTAAGGAGGTGGCTCTTCTTTCTCTCAATAACGAACATAAATCGGGGCCAAACGCACTAGCGTAAGAAATTTGGGCAGAGGCTTCTGAGGGCTTTATCTCTGCAGGAATCTTGTTATACATTTTATTGAATCTCTTGGAGAAGTCAGAGACAGAGTCTCCTTCCATCTTCTTCAAAGACCTGAACTTTGTCATGTAATACATAAAATCCTTCCTATCTCCCCATTGTCTCAGGAAAGCACTATCTAGAGCTTCAATTCCAGTAATAGACCCTGGAGCCAATCCTCTAAACCACTTCCTCACCTTGCCATCCAGGCTCTGGACGAAGACTCTCATCCAGACATCTTCATTTTCAATATTAAGGTTGTCTGCATAGCTGTAGAAAGCAGCCAGATGCTCTTCAGTAGTTATGTCTCCTTCCCCAGTGAACTTGGGCATATATTTCAAGTAATCCCCTGCAGGGAGAGGATTCATAGGAAGAGGAAGAACTAAGGGAGCATATCGGGCAACGACCATGGCGCCATTCTATTCAGAGGGGGATTAGCACCAGCCATAGGAGTATTAGGTGGAGGAGAACTCGGAGGAGAAGGAGTCCGCGAAGGGGCTACTGGGAATGAGTTCCGAAGCGAAGTGGGAAACAAGAGAGGATTTAAGGGGAAGGCTAATGTGCTCAAGTCCGCAGGTGCTCCTCTTCGTGCAGGAGTGGAAAAATCCTCTGTAGTCACGGATCTTCGTCGATAAACAGCTTCAAAGGAGAGGGGAGTGACAAGGGTTTCTCCTTCTAGTCCCAGACCAGAAGGGGAAAACTCAGTAGGAACACTCCCAAAGTTCAGGAAACGGGAAGCCTCTGAAGGAGGTCTATCAAGAAACTGAGGAGGAGAAGAAGGAGTTTTCACAGAAGGGGATGGCGTATTACCTGCTTCAGCGATGGGAACTTCTTTTGCAGAGCTCTTTCCCTTTCTACGCACCGCTTCTGAATCAACTTCAGGTGTAGCTAGAGGCAACTGTGGATGAGACCGCGTATGTCTGCCTCTGGAAGCCACAGTTAAAACAGCGGGTTCGCTCCAGTGGAGTTGTCACAATGGAGTCGCTAGGTGCATGGTAGCAATCTCAATAGTTCTGATATCTGATGCACCTTCAAAATCAGCTAATTGTTGTCGTTCAATCTCGGGGAAAATATTCAACTTCGTCCCCGGCAACGGCGCCAGAAATGTTAGCGTCGGAAGTCACTCCTGGATTGCTTGCAGGAGCAGAGCTCGACACCCATCAGTTTAATGTCACGATTTGTTTATAATGGATGATCAAATGGAGATAATGGCTCGAGGAAGTATCACTCTAACTCAGGGACTGGACCTGGTACGTAAAGAACAAGGGAGGTCTGGAATCCTAACTTCAGCCAGCAGGTTGATTAAAGGTGAGCAGGTGGAAGACTTAGTGAGAAAGATGAACAAACAACTTTGGGCAACAGGCGTTGGGTCGTTTGCAAAAGAAAGACTCTGAATGCAAGATCCGCTTGGTTCAGGGTCTCAAGGAACTGAGAGGGGACTTGACTGGATCCTCCAATTCCAAGTCACTCGGCGCTGGGGAAATCACAAGAACCGATTAGAGACAACGCAACTATTACAGTGATCCATTACAACATCATCCTATAATAGCTACAACTCGACTGGATCCTCCAATTCCGAGTTGCTCTAACACAGTGTAAACAAAGACATGAAAGAAACTGGCATTCATAAGGCAAGAAGTCTCAAAAGTTCACACATAACCAGAATAACAGTGCTTCATTAAAACTTTACAATCGGGAGCTCTGCTCAACCATCGATCCTTACAAAATACAAAGACTGAGTTTATATACTCAGGAAAAATCACCTAACAGAGGCGTGCTCAGTGACTCGCAGCTTGATGTCTTTTCAGTCAAATTCAGACAGTCTTTCTCTGTCTGTCTCCACCTTAATTGTGCATGGCCCCTGCAGGGGGAGGGTAGCTGAGCTATTAAGTACCGAGCTAGCGTGTGCAGACTTTTTTGTCTCTTCGAAGACTTCGACATGGCTTCTTTGAGGGACTGGGTACACAGGACCCTCTCGAGCTGACTGCTTGCCAGACTTTCCATACCTTACGCTTAATGTATGAGGAGAGGTTTCACCTACCCCTTCTCGCCTTCATTTACTTCAGGCGAAGGCCGGGAGCGAGATCGTATCAAATGGTACCTGGAGATCGAAACGATCCATTAGGCGACTGGACTCGGCGCCTTTGGCCCCTTTCTCGCATAGCTCCTCACTTTCCCAAATGACCGCGGGCTGTGACCCTGTGCTTATCCCCACAATGCTTTCGGCGTTCGCGAATAAGAAGGAGCTGATCCATGCTTCTTAGAATCGCGATGAGCGAAACGCCGAGATAGCTTGAGTTGGTGCCACGCGTTTCCCCAGATCCGACGGCTTAGAACTTACCTGATACCTTTGTGGGCCCGGATCTGGGATTCTCCCGGCATCTCGTGCATTGGAACATAACAGAGTTGCCTTTTTCACTTTAGAGTTGCGACGGGCGAAACGCCGAGATGACCCAATCTGGTGCCACGCGTCCCTTTGAGATCTGACGGTCTGGAACTTACCCGACGCTGCGACGGGCCCGGGTCCGAGACTTTCTCGGCATCTCGCGCATCGGGATATAATAGAGCTGCTCTTTGCGTCTTGGAGCTGCGATGAGCAAGGCGTCGAGATGGCTCTATCCGCTGCCAGGTGTCCCCTCTGGACGGATGGCTGAGATCTTCTCGGCAACACTGTGGGCCCGGGCTCTGAATGCCTTCATGCCTTCGGCACTTCGCGACTCGCGAATCCTAACACCAACGCTTCGGGACTTCTCGCGGTGAGATCCTGAGGCTTCGTGCCACCAGTATTCTACTCGCCGACCCTGCTATGGCCCCCACTGCCTCCAGTTGTCGGGGTATCGCTCCTCGCAATCTCGCGATCCCAACGCTCAAGTTCTCGAGCCTTTTCTTGCGAGACCCCGACACGCGATCCCACGTGCGGACCCAACGACTCTCCTCGATCCAGCCCCAACGGTTTATTCAT
>JZKD02S0061746.1:85232-104915 GCA_000966675.3 Picea glauca
CATGAACTTAAAAGGAAATGATACAATAGATATGCCAATTAGTTATTCACCATTCCACATAAAAATAGCAAGTTAAATGTAAGTTTTAAGCAAGGACAACTTGCCACATATAACACAAAATTAAACTTGCCTGAAAAGAAAATTCAAGTTATGTATGTGAGAAAATAACCATGAGCAAGATAACTTAAACTTAATGAGTGCTTGAAAAGTAGATCTGAAAATGAGATGTCTTAAAATGTGAGATTATGCCACAATAGATAAAAGAAGATTAAGTTATATGAGCATCACATCATCATCATAGACATTTAACTTAGGATTTAAGATCTACCATCATCAAAACATGTTAAGTTGTTAAACCAATATAAGAAATATAAGCATGAAAGAAATAAAAGATTTAACAAGTTGATACTTAGGATTTTAAACCAACATGAAAGGGCAAGAACAACTTGCCTTAGTGAAAATGTAAAGATGGATTAAGATTAAACATTCACTAACATGTGTTATGTGTTAAAACTCAAATAAAGATGTATGCTTTAGAAAAGTGAAGATTTAACAAGTTAGTGAATCAAATCTTAAACCATGAGTTAAGATCACATATGCTTAAAGATGAGCAAGGAAAAATGATTTATGAACTTATAGATCTAACACTTAAGGAATACTTTAAATCATTTAACCAATTAGCAATGAGATCATAAGCGAATGAAAATGAGATTTAACGAAAAGAAACTATTAGGTGTGATTATTAACTAGATGTTTAACCATTAAACATAAATCACCACAAAAGTATTAGTTTCCCTTATGCCATGCGGTATTGGGGATTACTCTCCCAAGATGCCGGTTATGAAATTATTATGTGATTTAAAGAATAACTTAATGAAATAAATAAAACTACCTACAATGGCCAAGGTGGAGGCAAGCCTTCCTTTATTGACCAAAGAGGGGTTAGCTAAGCTACAATAAATCAATGAAATGAAATAAAAGCTAAACTAACAATCATATGGACAAAAATACACTAAGCTAAAGATGAAATAAACTAATCTAAGCTAGCTTAAAATTTAGGGCCCAAAAGAGTGAAGAAAATATAGAAAAAACTTAGAAATTTGAAGGAGATAGAGTAAGAAAGTGTTACCCAACCAAGTAGGAATTTGTTGTGAAGCCTCCTAGGTGTTTTTGGGAAGCATATACCTTTGGATCTGTCACTAACTTACAAAAAACAACAAGCAAAAGCTTGCTGGAAATGCTGCAAAACACACCAAATTTGTCAAAAAATTTCTGTTTTTACACAAAATTTTTTTACATAATAAAATCTGAAAATGAAAATCTTGTTTTTGACCTATCTATGATTAGTTAACAACTGAAAAATATATGGAAATGGATGCAACAATTAAAATGGAATAAGAAAGAGGCAAGGAGTGTAAGAAGGGCTCAAGGGTAGGCTCCTCTTCGATGCTATCCCTATGAATCCTTTGAGATGACCTGCAAAACTTAGAGAAACATATGAAGCATGGAATAGATAGTTATATTGAATAAACTTAGAATGAAATACTTGCAAACCCTAAGCTATCCAACATAAAGATAAGATAACTAGAATACTCTTAGCTACTTTACTCAAGCAAAATACTTCAACTCAAGATCTACCACCAACAACACATAAAAACAATAAGCAAACAATATCACCTCATGTGTATAGAACAAAAAGAATACTCAAAGATGCTCCAATGATCCTCCAAAGCTTTTTTCTCATTACCAAAAATGTGAGAGTGTTGTAGCCACTAGTTTGCTACTAGACTCCCAAGAGCAATGAATGGATGGCAAGATGACAAGAGCAAGAAGATGGAAGTGAGAGAGATTTCAGCATAGTAACATTAGTTCAAGGATTGGTGAGGAAAAGAGGTGAGGAAGACTTCTCTTTATACCCCTAGAGGTCAAGAGAAAGTACTTGGATGAGTGCCAAGTGTTAAAACAAAAGCAAGAGCACCAATCTCTAAGAGAGGGGCGTCCCACTTAGGGTTTGAAGCAAGTAATGATGAGTGGGTGAGTTGTAGGCTTTAGATAGGTTAGAAATTAGGTAAGGGGGGTACACTAGGTAAGTTATGAGGGCCCACTTGCCATTTTTGGCAAGTGGTTTAGGTTTGGGTGAGTGGGAGTGAAGTCTCCAACAAAGGGGGCGTTAATCAAGTGAGGGCGTGAGCTATGGGAAGAGGTAGAGTGTGAGTTAGGTTAGGTTTTGGTTTTAGTTAGGGTTTTGGAGTGTCTAGGGGGGGCGCACCTCATATAAGAGGGGCCTACTCCAAGTTTCAAGGCAAGAAACAAGGAATTGGTTAGTGGTGGGTCGTTTTTCCCCTTAGGGCAAGGTTTAGAGAGGTGAGGGGGTGAGTAAATAGGTTGAATTAAGTTGTTAAGTTGTGGGTTTGGGTTTGGGTAGGTTAGGAGGGTCTAACTTGCCACTTTCCACCTTAACATCCACTCACTAACTCAAAATTACAATGATTATGACATTTTACTAATGTCACTTTAGCAATTAGAATTGTTGTTTTGACTAAGACCGACTCTGAGTGGACTAAGACATAGTAAACTTAGTCCGACTAAGCTGAAAATTGGTCTATGGGTGTAGGGGGTGCTATTCCATTTCCTTTGAGCACAAATACCCCTATCAAAAGCCCAAAGATCTAGTTTTTACAATATAAGCTTAAAAAATAATTAATTAATTAAATTATTAAAAATTTAATTAATTAAAAAAAACCTATCTAGACTCGACCAAATTCCGTGAAACTTTCTACACTGTTTGGCATGGTCATTTACAACATTCCTAAACAAAGGCTACCAAAAAATGAGACCATTAGAGCACCTTTCACCACTTTGGAGGAAATTATTGCATGTGTAGAGGGAAAAACTCAAGGGAAGTCGACCAGGCCCTAAAGCCCAGTCGACAACCTGAGGATAAAAAACCCTCGGTGAAAGGAACTCACCCAATTGAAACACCCAAGGTACCTGACCTAACTATGATCCATGCAGACTTATTACATTATCAACCCACGCAGGGGTGCGGAAATTTCGTTTACAAAATTTTTGTGCTGGGGTATCAGATACCCAAGTAGAACCAAGACTGTCTTCATCAAATTTGCATCTGGTGATGCATCTTCATGGCACATGAGTTGACCACCGTTGCTAAATGGGCGTTCAACATATGGCTCCACATGGGGATGTGTGGTCGATCTTCTCACTTTGAGACGGAGAGCATATGAGAATCCAACACCTACAAAAATAGTGCTCCCACAATGTGAACGCCAAAAAATTAACATTAGTACATATTCATACATGATAAATGAAATCAATGCTATAAAAAACATTTACATAATGAAATATCTAAAGTACAACATAACAATTAAAACATGAAACTATGATACTGGAAAAAATTCTAAGTACATATTGACATAATAAATTGAAATAATACAAAATTAAAATACAAGGAAGGGTTAGAGATACGTTACAACCACCCATGCAATGGGTGAAATGATGCCACAAGTGTCTGAAACATCCAAGTCCAGGATGACTCATAGAAGACCCCTTGCCAAGTTTTATCAACTTGGAACTTTTTGTGAGGAAGAACCAACCAAGTACCATGCTCCCTCTTCCATTCAACCAAACACTAGAATATGACAAGCCGTGTAAACTCTGAATACTTTGCTTCTCATGACTGTCAAGGTAGGAGGCCAACCAATACTCATAATGATATGACATTGATAAACTGAAATTGCCTTCCATTTCCACATAATTCTGCATTAACTTATCCTTTGGTTGAGAAACTAAAGAAGAACATATCACAGGAACCATCAAACTGTTTTCAAAGTCAATGTTCAAAAAGGCTGGTTCCTCGGGAGGAGGGTGGGGACTTGAATCATCTAGATATTCAACATTTTCCAACTCAAGATCCTTCACTTCCTCAAAATAGATGACTGATTCATCCATAGATTCATCCGAAATTTCCTCATAAACTTCCTCATATTTTTCACTGTCAAGCTCAAGTTCATGGGGGTCCGGATATTCAATATACGTTTCATCTTCTGTTAGGCGAGCCTCCATGATATCTAGTTGCAAGTTCATGGCTTTAAACTGTTCATTCATGGCTTCACGCTGTTTAGTATGGGCATAATGCATGTTCAGAATTATTTCTTTAAGCTCCTTAATGGGATCTGGTGGAGTATCTTCTTCTGTGTCTGAATTGATTGTGTCCATATTTGGGAGGTACTCTCTCTTTCATCTTTCCATAAAGTCATCATCCGATTCATGTGTAAACATGTTAACTTCATCCAAAAACTTTTCAAGTTCAAGGATGTAGCGACCAAACCGTGAGTTCCTTCTTGAAGAAAACTTTGTCAATTTATTTTAAAGTGGAGTCACCAGATGACCAAGTTTATTTCAGACAAAAAAGAGCATCAAACAAAGCAAAAAAACAAGAAGGAAACAAAAGTTAATTTGTCAAGTTTGGAACAAGAATTGGATATCGATGTGTGCTTCTTCCCCAAGAATTTCAAGCAACCAACAAGGATTGATCCTTGCAGTATACTTGATAAATTTGTTCAATGGAGTCGCCACTTGGAAAAGAATCACACAAAGCTAACCAATGCAAGCTCAAAGAATTTTAAAGGACTAAAGCTTTTATTACTTAGTTCTTAAAAAATAAGTTAAGTCGTTTTGACCAAGGATAAATGACTTATCCCCGACAACGGCGCCAAAGATGTAGCCGTCCTTATACACACTTGCTAGCGTGAGCTAAGTCCAACTCACTTAGTGTGTCCTCGGAGACACAATGTCTAGGTTCCAAATCCACACCGTCACCTTGACTGGAACCTCTTCCTTCTAGGCTTACTCCTAGGGAAGCCAAGGGGGGTTGTCCCTAGTTACTAGATTAATTTTAGTGTTAATGTTCTAAGAGTTAGTTTTAATTTGTTATAGGCCAAAGGGGAAAACTAGCCTATGATGACAAACAACAATGCAAGTGCAAGTCTAATCTAAATGAAAATCATTCCTTTCCTTAAGTCAACTAAGACTAGTGCCTAAGGTTGGGCAATGGGGTCAACTAGAGTTTAAGGGTGGTTTATTACAAAATTTTTACAAGTAAATTAATTCAAACTACCCAAAAATCCAAGGTTATTATTACTTACAAAAAGAATACCAAGTGTTACAAATTATTACACCATATACAAAAGATACAACAATATACAAAGATACAAATAAGTGTAAGTGTTCAACAATTTTCCAAGCATGCCCCAATAGCACTTACTCTATTGGACCGCCTTCACTGGCCACCACAAAAGCACTTAAGAATCAAAGAAAGTGATGCCTCCCCAAGTGGGATACTCAACACTTTCTTGATTCACACCACAACAACTAGTAAACAAGATATTCAATGTTTAACTTAAGTTACTCACATAGATACAACACATGAACCATAAAGTTGCACACAAGATAAACAATGAGATTATCACCAATGATGTGTTCCTATCAATACATCTAATTCCCCCAACATACAAAGGTGATCTATGCAACTAGGTGTTTAAGGAGCTTCTTAAAGATTTGATTAATTTTAATTCCCTTCCCCCTAAACTAGATGTGTGCTTCAAACTTCCTCCTCCCTTGGCCAAATAACTGCCTGATGCTCAAGATAGTAAGGCAAACGAGGCCTTACCCTAGCTTCCTCGGTCAGTCCTGACAGTAGGAGTACTTCCCGGAAAGGATCTCCCCAACGAAATCACGAGAACGGTCTCCCGCCTCTTCCTTCCGTTGTTTTCCTCCCACCCGTTTTAGATGGTGGAGATGGCTGAATGAAGCCCCTAAAATGTTTCTAAGTGTTGTTATAACCCGCGGGTGGGTCTTTAGATGTGTTGGGTGAATTTTAGACAAGTTTTAGACACTTAAAATTTAGCGTTTAAGGGTATGGCCGAAAATGAAAATGCTCACAAAATGTGTTTTTAAGCTTGAAAATAAAGAGCATTTACCACATGAACTTAAAAGGAAATGATACAATAGATATGCCAATTAGTTATTCACCATTCCACATAAAAATAGCAAGTTAAATGTAAGTTTTAAGCAAGGACAACTTGCCACATATAACAAAAAATTAAACTTGTTTGAAAAGAAAATTTAAGTTATGTATGTGAAAAAATAACTATGAGCAAGATAACTTAAACTTAATGAGTGCTTGAAAAGTAGATCTGAAAATGAAATGTCTTAAAATGTGAGATTATGCCACAATAGATAAAAGAAGATTAAGTTATATGAGCATCACATCATCATCATAGACATTTAACTTAGGATTTAAGATCTACCATCATCAAAACATGTTAAGTTGTTAAACCAATATAAGAAATATAAGCATGAAAGAAATAAAAGATTTAACAAGTTGATACTTAGGATTTTAAACCAACATGAAAGGGCAAGAACAACTTGCCTTAGTGAAAATGTAAGGATGGATTAAGATTAAACATTCACTAACATGTGCTATGTGTTAAAACTCAAATAAAGATGTATGCTTTAGAAAAGTGAAGATTTAACAAGTTAGTGAATCAAATCTTAAACCATGAGTTAAAATCACATATGCTTAAAGATGAGCAAGGAAAAATGATTTATGAACTTATAGATCTAACACTTAAGGAATACTTTAAATCATTTAACCAATTAGCAATGAGATCATAAGCAAATGAAAATGAGATTTAACGAAAAGAAACTATTAGGTGTGATTATTAACTAGATGTTTAACCATTAAGCATAAATCACCACAAAAGTATTAGTTTCTCTTATGCCGTGCGGTATTGGGGATTACTCTCCCAAGATGCCGGTCATGAAATTATTATGTGATTTAAAGAATAACTTAATGAAAGAAATAAAACTACCTACAATGGCCAAGGTGGAGGCAAACCTTCCTTTATTGGCCAAAGAGGGGTTAGCTAAGCTACAATAAATCAATGAAATGAAATAAAAGCTAAACTAACAATCATATGGACAAAAATACACTAAGCTAAAGATGAAATAAACTAATCTAAGCTAGCTTAAGATTTAGGGCCCAAAAGAGTGAAGAAAATATAGAAAAAACTTAGAAATTTGAAGGAGAGAGAGTAAGAAAGTGTTACCCAACCAAGTAGGAATTTGTTGGGAAACCTCCTAGGTGTTTTTGGGCAGCATATACCTTTGGATCTGTCACTAACCTGCAAAAAACAACAAACAAAAGCTTGCTGGAAATGCTGCAAAACACACCAAACTTGTCAAAAAATTTCTGTTTTTACACAGAATTTTTTTACATAATAAAATCTGAAAATGAAAATATTGTTTTTGACCTATCTACGATTAGTTAACAGCTGAAAAATATATGGAAATGGATGCAGCAATTAAAATGGAATAAGAAAGAGGCAAGGAGTGTAAGAAGGGCTCAAGGGTAGGCTCCTCTTCGATGCTATCCTTATGAATCCTTTGAGATGACCTGCAAAACTTAGAGAAACATGTGAAGCATGGAATAGATAGTTATCTTGAATAAAATTAGAATGAAATACTTGCAAACCCTAAGCTATCCAACATAAACATAAGATAACTAGAATACTCTTAGCTACCTTACCCAAGCAAAATACTTCAACTCAAGATCTACCACCAACAACACATAAAAACAATAAGCAAACAATATCACTTCATGTGTATGGAACAAAAAGAATACTCAAAGATGCTCCAATGATCCTCCAAAGCTTTTTTCTCATTACCAAAAATGTGAGAGTGTTGTAGCCACTAGTTTGCTACTAGACTCCCGAGAGCAATGAATGGATGACAAGATGGCAAGAGCAAGAAGATGGAAGTGAGAGAGATTTCAACATAGTAACATTAGCTCAAGGATTGGTGAGGAAAAGAGGTGAGGAAGGCTTCTCTTTATACCCCTAGAGGTCAAGAGAAAGTACTTGGATGAGTGCCAAGTGTTAAAACAAGAGCAAGAGCACCAATCTCTAAGAGAGGGGCGCCCCACTTAGGGTTTGAAGCAAGTAATGATGAGTGGGTGAGTTGTAGGCTTTAGATAGGTTAGAAATTAGGTAAGGGGGGCGCACTAGGTAAGTTAGGAGGGCCCACTTGCCATTTTTGGCAAGTGGTTTAGGTTTGGGTGAGTGGGAGTGAAGTCTCCAACAAAGGGGGCGCTAATCAAGTGAGGGCGTGAGCTATGGGAAGAGGTAGAGTGTGAGTTAGGTTAGGTTTTGGGTTTAGTTAGGGTTTTGGAGTGTCTAGGGGGGGCGCACCTCATGTAAGAGGGGCCTACTCCAAGTTTCAAGGCAAAAAACAAGGAATTGGTTAGTGGTGGGTCGTTTTTCCCCTTAGGGCAAGGTTTAGAGAGGTGAGGGGGTGAGTAAATAGGTTGAATTAAGTTGTTAAGTTGTGGGTTTGGGTTTGGGTAGGTTAGGAGGGTCTAACTTGCCACTTTCCACTTGCCACCTTAACATCCACTCACTAACTCAAAATTACAATGATTTTGACATTCTACTAATGTCACTTTAGCAATTAGAATTGTTGTTTTGACTAAGACTGACTCTGAGTGGACTAAGACATAGTAAACTTAGTTCGACTGAGCTGAAACTTGGTCTATGGGTGTAGGGGGTGCTATTCCATATCCTTTGAGCACAAATACCCCTATCAAAATCCCAAAGATCCAATTTTTACAATATAAGCTCAAAAAATAATTAATTAATTAAATTATTAAAATTTTAATTAATTAAAAAAAACCTATCTAGACTCGACGAAATTCCGCGAAACTTGCTACACTGTCTAGCATGGTCATTTACAACATTCATAAACAAAAGCTACCAAAAAATGAGACCATTAGAGCACCTTTCACCACTTTGGAGGAAATTATTGCATGTGTAGAGGGAAAAACTCAAGGGAAGTCGGCTAGGCCCTAAAGCCCAGTTGACAACCTGAGGATAAAAAACCCTCGGTGAAAGGAACTCCCCCAATGGAAACACCCAAGGTACCTGACCTAACTATGATCCATGCAGACTTATTACATTATCAACCCACACAGGGGTGCGGAAATTTCGTTTACAAAAATTTTGTGCTGGGGTATCAGATACCCAAGTAGAACCAAAATTGTCTTCATCAAATTTGCATCTGGTGATGCATATTCATGGCACATGAGTTGACCACCGTTTCTAAATGGGCAGTCAACACAACTAGGTCTTGATTTTTTATTTTTAGAGGTCCCTCTGTTTCTTACTAAGAAGCCTTTTATTGCTTTCTCGGGGATCCCCGTGTGAAGCATCTGAAGGTTTCATTCTTTTGGATTTTATCTTTTGCCAACTACTTTTACCTCTAGGCCTTTAGCCCCTTCTTCCCACAAGGCAAGGTACAACCATTTACTAGTTTGAAAAACCCAATGTTCGGACCAGTGTATGAGATGGATGAGCGGGAAAAAGATGAAAAGTGGTAAGTATGGTGGGAACAGACGATGACCTTTCACAAAAATCTCCAGTGGAAACTCAAATCCTATGGGAACCAACTTACTAGGGAATCTTGTCATTCCCCAGCTTTGGTCAAGTTGAAAGGCATAAGGTCCAAGCACAAGTTAGAAGTAAAAATAATTAAATGCACATATTCAAATGTTTTGAGAATTAGAGTGACACATAACATGATACCTGGACTAATTACCTCATGGAGAAAGACACATTTTTGCTGAAGGACCAGTTCGATGTGATGGATGCTGCTGCTACTAACAAAGTGGAGGCAGTGGAGAAGAAAAGGATGGTCCCTCCAGGGCCATGCTCAAGTCTATCCGGCTCTTGGTACTCCATGTCTAGGATGTGTGGGCCTCGAGACATAATCTCCTTAGTTATCCTTAGGCTAGAGGATAACATCTGGCTCCAACTCGGGGACATGTGAACACCGTAGAGCGCATGAGAACCTTAACGTCTCTGGCATAACATGTGACCTGCTTGATATCAACATAAGACTATTAGTAATCATTTGGAGTGGTGATATCACCCCCGGATCATATATATATATATATATATATATATATATATATATACAAATGGAAATTCAAACTATTCTAGTATGAAATGCAAATGGTATATACAATGAATGCAAACGCCTACCTACTTACCTGTAATTACCTGTTGGTTGAATGTTAGGTGTAGTCAAATAGCCAGTGAAACCATCCTAGCAATGTCTCCCCATACCTGCCTTTGTGCTTCATCATAAAACAAAATAGTGATAAGTTAAGCACAAAAATAATATGAGTTAGAGAATGTATTGTATCATCGGAAATAGTAAGGTCTAGCTCATGGAGGCGAGTGGCAGGGACACAATGGCTCCAAGTCATTCTCTCAGGAAAGTGCTCAATCCATTTCAGGAAGGGATCATGAAAAGTAAAAGTTTCAAAAGATCGACTCAAAGGGTTTGAAAGCAGACTACCTTGGATGTCTTTACAGTCTGAAGCCTGGGAAAGGACTCACAAGGACCTAGAAAATGACTGGAAAACTCTTAAGGGAAGGCTTGAAGACTGAGATGACAAAATTCTTCTTGAGGTATTCAACCTACCCTTGAAATCTAGGGTTTTCCTCAAAGGAAACTTAATACAAAATACATACTTCCCAACTACACCTTTAATGACACAACAAGATAAAGTAATCGAAGGTGGCTGGAGAATATTATCACAATGATCCTGCTTCAAGCAAACGACTTCCTCACTCTTATCAATATCTAAGCACAACGATGGTTTATACCTTTCTTCATAGAATAAATCCAAGTGCTCAGAGGAGTATTCATCAAAATCCTCAAGGTATGACCGAAAATCATTAGGAGAATAAAGGACTAGGTCATCCTTGGGTGTTTGGAAAGTATCTGTAATCATGTCATGTCCTTGTTGCCAAATGTCAACTTTATTAGTAACTTCATGTGATAATGTTAAAGGAAACTTTTGGACATGACCCCCAATGTCGTAAATGGGATCCCTATCATATCCAATCACATCCCATTTACTCTTTCCGATATGTATGAATTCATCAATATTATCAACAAAGTCATCATCTTCATCATAACATGAAGGGGTTAGAACATCCAACACTTCTTCACTATCCACATCATAAGATAGAGAATCATTAAAAATTTGGGAAGGGAAGTAACTCACCTTGCTTACTTCTTCCTATGCAAGAGCTTTAAGTATTTGTATATTTTCATCAAATGGAAGGCTTGCCTCTACATCTTATTGCTTGTCCATGGGTTCAATTTCTTCTTCATTGTCTGAATCATAGAATAAGGTATTATCAAAAAATTGGAAAGGAAAATGACTCATGTCATTCTCTTCATCTTGTGGAGGAGAGATAGGATCTTGGAGAGCTTTGTTGGATGGAGGAGCGATTACCAGTGCTTCATCCTCATAATTCACTTCTCTAGTTTCACTGCATTCTATCAAATCATGGGAGAAATCCTGCTCCTCTTCAAGGGGTTGACAATTTCCTTCATAAATCTCTTCTTTCATATCAGAAGGTTCTTGGTATTGAGCATAATATACATCCATGGGATCTTCTACAATCTCAGTGGTGAATCCTTCGTCCTCTAAGGCCATTGTCAGATTTTGAAGGGCATCTTCATACGTTTGGCAATGTGGTTTGACAAAGTCAATAAACCTATTGATGAGGTGTACAAAAGATGAGATACCCCTATCTTCGCAACAACCTTTAAACCAATCTTGCAAAAAGGATGGTAGAGAGAGTATGAATAATTTTACCAGAACATCCTCCCAATTCTATCTCGCTTATATACTTCAAAAATTCTACAATGTGAGGAATTAGGAGACCCCTTCAAATCTTAGAGAGTTGCTTGACCATTTTGTATCAAAACAAGTCGGGTATCCTTGAATACTTTTGAAATCAATAGTTGGATACACTTGTGCCCAGGATGCCATGATCCCATAACTTGGAAATATCACATAATTGAGAGTAAGGTAGCACCTAGGAAAAGGTTACTGGAGTCGCCAGATAATTTTCTTGAAACTATCAAAGGGATGAGGGGATCACCCTCAGTGGATTCGCTAGGTAAGCTTTGCAAAGTAAAGGATTTTGTGGAAAGGCTTACCGAAAAGTGTCGTCTTGAGGAGAATTGACTCAGTGTTCCCTGACAACGACGCCAAATTGTTATCGCACAATTTGTACTTTGATTGAAGGAAAGGTAAATGGAAATCAAATTGGCGTAACTTGAGGTTATCCTATTACTGTCACCTCAATAGGATTCCTCTTTCTCTTTAGGGTTGTAGGCCCAAGGGAGTTGTCCCAGGTGACCTGGGGGTTTGAGAAGGTAAGGTCAAGAAGGGTTTTAAAAGGTCCCCTCTCACAAGTCACCACTGATCAGAAAGTCTCGGGGTTATAACCAATGAAGTGATAATATATCAAGATGTACCTTACCGGAATAAAGCAACAAGAAACTATATATATTGCAAGTACAACTTGCTGGTTATCACTTCATAAAACCACATACTTTCTCAATAAAAACAATTGGTTGATAATGATGAAGTAAACAGAAAATTATGACAACAATATTTATGAGACAATACTTCACAATAAGTGCCTTGAAACAACTTCAAAATGACTAGGAATAATCAATCATTAACACCATAATACTAACATTTATTAGAAACAAACAAGGCAATGCATTAATCAACCTTTTCAATTGCTTTTAAAAGATTTTAATGCTGCAAAGTATGGCTGTCGCTTACTTTGGTAACATCAACAATAATGTTAGTAGGTTAGGATATTCTAATGTTAGAAGTAGTTACTGGAAAGCTTAAAATGTAGGTTTTGATGGTTGCTTTGATCAATCACTCAATAAGAAGTCTTAGACTAGTTCCTTTAGGGTAAATGGAATCAATTAGGTGGCATCAAATATTGAATGGAAATAATAATAGGAGAGCCAAAGACAAGAGAGATTAGTAGTTGAAGTGTTGGTAAGCCAAGGCTTCAACTACCAAACCCTAGGGGAAAATTGCTACTAAGGTGTAGGTAACCCTAGGCCTTAGCAAAATTTCCTCCCTTTTTAACTCAATGATGAAGAAAATGATGGCTTAAGATGAAGCAATAAATACTAGGATGTTGCAAAGGTAAGGCCCTAGCAAAAGGCTTCAATAAAATCGGATTCTTGGCAAAATCTAGTAGGTGAAGTCTTTTAAAGCTAGGACAACAACATGTACTAGACTTCCTAGGGTTTTAAACAAGCAATTTCATAATCTTAATGTAAATGCAAGATAAACATTACCATAACCATTCATTTAAGAAGAATTTCAGAAATTTTACTTACATACATCAAGAATCATCAAGAAAAACCCTAGTTGAACACTTCCACCAAGAAAATTGCCAAAAATACTCCAAATTTAGCCTCCTTCAACAAGTGGGCCTAAAATTTCAGCCAAGTAACCCTAGATATGGTGCAAATTTCATACCTCACTAAGTGTGAGTGAAAGATTATGAATAATACAAGGGCTAAAACCCTTATTTATACAATATCAATGACCATAATTAAGTCAAAAAGGTCGACATGGCCAGTTACATGTAATATCCAGTTTTTACATTAAATGCCAAAATAAAACCCTAAATCAAGTTGTAAAGATGATGTCATGCCCTTTTAGGGTGATGTTAGGCCTTTTCAGGGCAACGTTGGCCTCCAGGAGAAAAATGTTAGGCCTCCTTGGGCCTCTGGATCCTGCCACACGTGCCACTTGGCACACATTGACTGCCTCCAAAGTGTCCAAAATGATGGGTGACGTCATGGATCACATGGGTGACATTATGGGCCTTCCAAGGCATACATCATGGTGAAAAGGGAAATACCCCCTGGGTCTAGGCCTGCCAAGCTGTCCCTGGTGGAACGTCCCTCTCTCTCTTCGGTGCAAACCCCTGATCTATCTCTGCCCCTGGCTGGGGTCTTAACATCCATCTGGTGGGATTTTTATCCCTATGGAGTTCCAAACTAATCATCTCCCCGTATGTACCTATCCATTGGGTGTGGACCTACAACATCAACAAGTACACCCTCCATGGGTTCACAAGTCACAGGGATCATAACAATGTCAATCACATCTAATCATCAAGTTATTTAAACATGTGCATGAAACCCCCTTTCCTGGACAAGTTCTCAAAGACGTTATGCTATTCTACAAGTTAGGTTTGGAGGGGATTCTAGGATATCCTATTGGGCTAGTGCTCATTGGATGTGGGATGCTTCCAGGTGAAGTCGAATACATGCCATGTAAGTGGATGAGGTGGTAAGGGATGTATGGGCAATGGGTGCAGTGATAACAGAGAAATATATGGCTTACCTATGGGTGCCTTTGAAGAGGGTGAGCTACACCTTGTCATGGATGCAGATGTTTCCAAGCCCATTCATGCATTTTATATTTTATTCTTCTTATTTTTTTTTTTTCAAGAGACTAGTTAGGGGACACTACCCTAGCGTGGTGACCAGTGGTGACAATGTTACCCACAAAAATTTCACGGAAATGAGAAGGTTGGCTTGTGATGAGACCCCCTTTCTCTTAGCTATGCCACCGAGAGCCACTACCCTAGCATGGTGATCAACTGAATGGTAGTGTCATACTGCTACATGCCCATGGACCTAATAGACTGGCTAGTGATGAGACCCCCTATCCTCCAACTAGGTATTGATTTATTATACTTATGGGTCCCTCAGTTTCTTGCTGAGAAGCCTTTTATTTCTTTCTCGGGGATCCCTAGGCAAAGCATCTGAAGGTTTCATTCTTTTGGCTTTTATCTTTTTCCAGTTACTTTTACCCTCTGGGCCTTTAGCCCCTTCTTCCCACAAGGAAAGGTACAACCCTTTGCTAGTTTGGAAAACCCAATGTCTGGACCAATGTATGGGGTGGATGAGTGGGAAAAAGATGAAAAGTGGTAAGTATGGTGGGAACAAACGATGACCTTTCATGAACCCCTCCCAGTGGCAACTCAAACCCTATGGGAACCAACTTACTAGGGCCTCATGTCATTCCCCTCAGGTGTGGTCAAGTGGAAAGGCATAAGGTCCAAGCACATGTTAGAAATTGAAATAATTAAATGCACATATTCAAATGTTTTGAGAATTAGAGTGACACATACCATGATACCCAGAGTCATTACCTCATGGAGAAAGACCCATTTCTGCTGAAGGACCAGGTTGATGTGATGGATGCTGCTGCTGCTGACAAAGTGGAGGCACCGAAGAAGAAAAGGATGGGCCCTCCAGGGCCATGCTCAAGTCAATTTGGCTCTTGTTACTCCATGTCTAGGACCTGTGGGCCTCGATACATAATCTCCTTAGTTATCCCTAGGCTAGGGGATAACACTTCGCACATCCAACCAAATCTACCCTCATGAATCAAATGGCGATGAAGTCCACAAGTTTGGCTTCCTTGGATGAATTCTCCCCATCTTCATTTGTGTCTACATATATGAAAGATCTCGTCTGCTCCAAGAACCGTATGTCTAGACTACCTTTGGCCCACTACTTCCTCACTCGGCCATGCTACTACATGTACTTCTCTATACCTTGGAATGGTTAGGCTTCACCCTCAACCATGCTTCCCAAAGAAAGAGAAATGTCCATGTCAAAGTAATTTCTTTATGATGCAATCTGCTTGTCTACACAATCCTCCAAACCAAGGCAAGTCCTCAACTTGCCTCCTTTCGTCAAGTCACCTCTTCACAACTCAACATCTGTGATGAGTGTAGCCAATGCGCCTATACTCCTCAAAATTTCCCAATGAACTATCCAAAGTGCTCCAAGTAGAATGATTCACCTCAAAGAACTTCCACGTATTAGGTGCGTTCACACCAATACTTCTGCCAACCTCAACCAACAACCCTCTCGGATATATGAGTCATCACACAAGAATTTGCAAGTCACCAAGGTGCACTTTGCCTCATCTAATGTCCCATACCAAAGGCGAGCGAACACCACCCATGTCACTCCGTTTGCATTCTTCCCATTCAGGTTGACTGCCAATAATTCTTAGTTGACATCGATGCTGACTCCATCCATCTCCTAGAACGAAACTACCTTGCACCTTCTACAAGCGTCCAAGCTCTGGCATCATCATTGTGACTATCAAGTCATCACATGACCCAACAAATCTATCTAAGGCACCAAGCACTAAGGCACCTCAACCATCCTCTCAAATTCGGCACGTACAAACTTCACTCCCTATTTCACTACAATGACCTATCCAATGTGCCTCATCAAAGAGTTAGATAACTTCGTCAAACCACCTCCACAACTACATCCAAATCTGCCTAAGTCCACCATAGAACTTGTCCAAGTAGGTCGCCCCAAGCTCTTCTCACATTCGTCCAACCAAGGCATCCCAAATTGTTACAAGACTTATTTGAATTTGCACTACTTGAGACACCCTCAAGTATTTCGATTTTCACCACAGAAACATAATACATTTAAACCACCAAGTCATTCGACTTCACTTCAAAGAATTCACCACAACACTTAGGAAATGAAAGAACTCAAAACCAACCATACCTTTCCAACGACATCCTTGGTTTCACCCATGGTTTAAGTTTTCTCTCTTGGACCTTCACTTTCCCATCCCACTGACTCTTCACATGAACTCCCTTCAATCATCGTTTGTAGCTCCACAAACTTGCAAGACCTTCATTGTGATACAAGGTTGAGTCCATCCATCCACTTCAGAAATCCGTCTAAGTCTCAAACTTCACTTGCAATCGACCAAACTCATCTCCAATTCCCTGCCATCTACACACCTTGACTGCTTCCGCTTCAAGGCACCATGCACACACTACCCAAATGTCAAGTCATAATGTTGTTAACTGACTTGCGTAACTTTACGAAGAGTCACCTCATCCTAAGGTTGTTGTCAACCCACTTGTCCAACAACCTAGTTCAACTCAACTATTGTTCTCAACGATGCATGACATAAATATGTCATGATAGAAATGTTCCCAACCAACTACCTGTTTTGGACCTCCTTTAGGTCACCTCAAGTCATTCACCCAAGTGCTTCAACTTGTTGTAACCCATCACTGCTCTCCTTCGTGATCACTTCTGCAATCACCCCCTGCATTCAATTTTGCAATCACTTTCACGGTTAGATCCATGGAAAGTCATTTGGAAAGTCCTACGTTCATCTTCCTTGACCAAGTGCTCGGTTCACCCAATGAGCTCCATGCTTGGTCTCTTCAAGGTGTGAAAAACAGATATGGCACTTACTTCTGTTAGGAATCAAAACAACCAATTCTGTGATCATACTTCCTCTGCGATCAAGTTTGTGACAAGTTCTGCGATGCTTTTTGTGATCACCCACCCTATCCAAGTGCTTCATTTCACAACAGACTCTACTCTCGGCCTATACAAGGTGTGCACCTAGATCAACCTTCCATCGACTCGTCAATGAAAACCTCTGTCATAAGTCTGATGCAAAGTTTTTGCGATGAACTAGTTTGCTCCACCTAACTATTCACCAAGTTTACAAACGTTCCCACCAAATTGTCTCCACAACGAACTGCAGTGCACCTCATCACCACCATTCTAACTGTGACAGTGGTGAAGATCCAAATCTTCTCTAATACCATCTATCACCGAGATAGTGGTGACGAGTTCACTAACCCTTCTTCAAAATTTGTGATGAAAAATCTCTAATACCATTTGTCATGTCCCCACAGGTTCCATGCTCAAATCTTACTATCGTACACCTATTGAGGGCATGCGACACCATGACATTTCTCACTTGGCTGCTTCGCAACACCAAGGATACTTCATCTGGACTACACCTCTTCACCTAGAGCATACCCATACTCCGTTCTAGGCTATGAGCAAGTCACACTCCTACTCTAGTGAAACTCTTGTACACTTATTAATTTAAGCATACATCAATGACTATGCAAAATGAAGAGAACACTTGTGAAATAGACAAGATAAACACAAATATAGTGCGGGTGACACAAGATATGCCTAACACCAGGCTAAGTATTATTATTACAAAACAATTACAATATGAGTACTATCGTTTGAGTTTACAACTTGGGGTGAGTCACATGTATCGCCTCACCTCACCAAGACACTCATACATAGATTCATCACACCAATACTCGTCCATCATAACATCTTTTGCAACTCTTGCGGAGCACCCCAAATGTGTGTCCACCACAGACTCATCGTCTCTTCTATGCTGTAAGACTTCACACAGACCTTCGGTTCTATATCTATCCACATAATCACCTCAAGAAAACACAATGCCTCCCATGTGGAGTGACTTGTATCCTTAAGGGAGCTCGCCTCTCTTCATCCAAGTCTGCCTTAGAATCGCAGAGTTGATCTTATTCTCCTTGTTATGAAAATACGCCTTCCTTGGTTGTGTGCCCTTGTTATTTTACAGGGACTCCAAAGGTCACCATCACAAACCATTGCATCCTTTGAGTGTGTTTCACTGATCCAGGTGGATATCGGTGGCCACCCACCTTTTCCAACTGGCTCAAAACAATTTTCTGGCAATTTTGGCAATTTACTATTTTTAGCAGTTTTAACTTCCGGGGTCATTTTGAGGGCCTAAATGAAGGTTTATTGGGATAGAGCTTCTCAATGATATCCAAAAGCATGAATGATCCCACAAAATGAATCTCCTCGATGATACCTTTCCAATGAGCTATCATACGCCTAAAACAAAGATCGTATGCAAAAGTTACGACCTTGGGAAGTTGATGTACTAACTTACCCAGATGGGGCCCACATGACTTTTGGCACTTCATCTCCTAGGGTTAGGTTTTTGGATGTCTGGGTTTTTGGAATTATTGTTTATTGTAAAAATGCCTTCAGATCTTCATTGTAATCTTCTTCTTGCGAATGAGCGCAATCGTCACATCTCTTCTCAGAGTTAAGCCGCCACCATTCCAACAAGCTTGTTTCCGCTGCATTTTACAATTTCAGCTTATTTCCTTATTGAATAGAAAACCAGTTTTACTGCATCTCTGTTATTTTGTGTTAAGCACCTTTTAATAATCTGTAATCATTTTGTTCTGCTCATAAAATTCGGATCAAAAAGTGACTCATTGGTTAGCAGTAATTTTCATCTGCACAGTGGGGCCAAGCACTATGTTAAGAAATAGGTGAGATATGGAGCCCATGAGATTTCATCATAGATAGGTTGGTTGGTTAGAAACACATGTTCATAACCAATCCTTCCAATGAATCACTTTAAAAGTGACTTGTTGGTTCATAGTTAAGTCCATTTGCACTATAGGGCCAAGCATTATGTTAAGTGATAAGCATGGTTTGGATCCCATGAGATTTGATCATAGGTTGGTTGGTTGGTAGCAAAGGCTCATAACCAATCATTCCATTGAATCTCTTAAAAAGTGACTTGTTTGTTTACAATGAAGTCCATTCGTGTTGTGGCATCAATCACCATGTTAAGACATAGGGGAGGTATGGATCACGTGAGATTTGATCATAGGTTGGTTGGCTGGTTGGTAGAAAAGACTTATAACCAATCCTTTGAGTGAATCACTTTAAAAGTGACTCGTTTGTTGGCAATGAAGTCCATCTATAGTGTGGGGCCAAACATTGTGTTAAGCAACAGGTGGGGTATGAAGCCCACAATATTTGATCATGGGTTGGTAGGTTGATAGTGAAGGCTCATAAATTTAGCAATGA
>JZKD02S0061746.1:126812-145927 GCA_000966675.3 Picea glauca
TTCCAATATTATATCCTTTTTTTTCCAAAATACAATAAATGTTTCTAAAATAAAACATACAATAAATAATAAACATTTATTTATAAAAAAAAAAAAACATAAAAAAAAATCCCAAAATACAAATTCCAATATTATATCCGCGTCTAGACAAAGAATTCGATATTGAAAAAAGACTAGAATATTATATGAATTCTGTATTGAGAAAGAATTCAATCCAGAGAAAGAATTCCGTGTTGATTCGTTTTTCGTTAACTCACTTTTATGGCCCGCCCAAGTGAGTATGAATGGTTAATTCACTTTTATGGCCCACCGCTTGGCACCCTAAATAAACTAGCACTGCTCGTATCCCGTTGATGCTTGTATTCTTGCATGCAAGTCATGCAAAAAAAGATGGTAATCGAATTGCAGTTGCTGCTTTGTGCTGGGCTTCCCCCTGTTCCCTTTCAACAGATTGATATGGGAGGGATGATCTAGGTCCATATCTCTCTCTACGCCCCAAAAGCGGGATAAGCACTTGCCTGACCATGAAAAGCTTTCTGAACTTCTTCCCAATCCTAAAGGGAGATAGCTGCACTCGACCTGTTGATTGGATCTCATTCACTAGGGTGGGGATTGGAAGGGTAATACGGTAAGTGTATAATAGTACACCCGGTACGTTTCTATTACCCCATGCATTGTATCTAGGTCTATTTGAGCCCATTCTCGGGCTATCTCTTTATTAATCGATATTGGAGCCTGAAGAAATAAATAGGTTGTAATCGAAGAGAAAGCTATGATCCATGTATGCGTGTTACTATCCCTGAACCAAACTCAACTCTGGACCAGTCCCGATTGATGGTGCCTCTTGGTGCCCAGCCAGCTTGAGCGTCTCCATTGTGTTTCTCTTTAACTCAACTCAAATAAGTACATTTCCAGTTTTTCGGAAATATATCTTTCCCTCACATATACCACATGAAATTGGCTTCTCATGTAGTGTTTGGTTGATTTGCAATTAAATTACATAGACGAGATGACGAAAATGAAGAATGGAGTCAATTACTTTTTGTGGAGTCGTGCAGTGCTTACAACTCTTCACCTCATTCTTGGTCAGGAAGGTATAGAGAAAACAACTAACCCTGTACACGATGTAGAAACATATAGAGAAAACATCAAACCCTATAAAATTGTTATTTAGAAATCTTGTTATTTATATCGAATTGATGATTGTAATTCAACCATAAAGCCACTAGGTTATTTTTATCTTTCTTTCAGAGGCGTTTTTTTCTACTTGAGGTGGTGTTTGGTTGACTTGTAGACATGATATGATGGAGATGAAGAATAGATGCCATTATTTCTTGTGGAGTTGCTGCCTTTACCTCATTTTCATCTCAAAAAATAGAGAAAACAACATACTGGTATTATTCCCGAATGTGATAGCTTGGAAAAGGGGAGTTTCATACCAAGTAATCTGAAAGCTCTCACAAGTGCTATTCCTGAATGTTGGTTACATTCATTTAGTCTGAGCTTAAACCATTCTGACTCCAAAAGATTATTACTCCACAGTACCACCTACCTAGTTGCAGTTTTTCAATATGAAGACATCTCTATAGTTTGCAATTTTTTAGTTGACAACGGTGCATATATGAAGGACCTGCAGAAAGTGTTTACACAACTCTTAAATATGGGAGCAATACCAATCAACACAAAGTAGAAGATGCCATTGTGACTCGTTCTTGATACTAGACATGTAGCTTTTTTATGCGGGGGATATAGTTATTTTGTCAAATATGGAATTAAGGGATATAGTAGGTTCGACTTCAATTGTTTGCATTGTGATTATTTTGTGTATACAAGGAATTTCTGATGGAAGTCAATATAATATATCATTTACATCATTCTAACTCTGTGCAAATTAATTGGCTAGTATGCATCGAGACTCGGGAATGCATGCTAGTTTATGAGAGACTTCCAGTAAATCAATGATGTTAATTTTCTTGCCCACTTTTCCCTATTGTTGTGTAATGGTATGTTTAATGAATGGACAATATGTTATGCAGGTGGGGCAAGGTGTTTATTACCCAATTTTTCATATCGTTGTGTAATGGAATGTTTAATGAATGAATGAACTATATGTTATGTAGGTCGAGCAAGGCATTTACATGGACAATATCAATAGTATGATCTATCAGGGCCACCATAGACTACAAAACTTCAACCATGACTTAGCTCACGGGTTTTTACATTACGTACCTACTAGTTTTTTGAAGAATGTTAGTTTTTATTTGATCTTCCTCTATAGTTTTTTTCAGTGTTGTAAACTAAACTCCTGTAGTTTGTATGCTATGGCATAAATGATTCGGATTCAACCTATTCATTCATGCCCAAGTATTTATTTTTCCTTTTTGTTCTTCTTCGAAAGAAAACAAAGATTATATAAAATCGTAGAAATAGGTATGTAGAGTATAATTTTATTGGATTTCGTTGAAGGGAGGAGCAAGTCTGCTGGTGTGGTGGAGCAACATGTATGTTTTTGTTTTTATCTTTATTTAAGTACAGTTTGGTTTTTTATATTTTTGTAGATATTTGTTTTCTTGAGTACAATTTTATTGGATTTCATTAAAGGGTAATTGCTAGAATAGAGGATTAGGTTTGCTGGAATGGACCCTGTGATGGAGTTGCAGGTGTGTTTTTGGCTTTTATCATTTTTTAGGTATGCTTTTGGTTTTTATTTTTTTCAAATATTTATCTTCTTGAGTTGGTGTTTTTCTCTTTCTTTTACTAAGGTGTTTTTTTGGAGGTAGTGTTTGGTTGGTTTGCAGTTACATTATGGAAAAGATGAGATGACAGTGAGAAGAAAATGATACGTTGAGTCTTTTCTTATTTAGTTGTTTTGTCTGGAGATTGCATCAAGGCCTCCTCCTCCCTCCATATTCTCCTAGAGGCATGCGAGTACGCATTCTTCCCTTATGAATTAGGTGATGTGGTTGATGTATGTGGATTTTTCTCTCTCTGTTTTTATCTTTATTTCAAAATTGGTTTTGTTTTTTCTTTCAATCTTTATGAAGCTAAGATAGTGTTTGGTTGGTTTGCAGTTAAATTACATCTAAGATAGAGTCAAGTATTTCTTGCGAAGTTAGTGTATGTGCAATTTTTAGAGTCCTTCCTCTTATTCTTGGCCAGGTAGATACACACTCTATCTTTTTTCATCTTTTTACCTATATGTGATGTGGAATCATAAAATTGGTTGTATCTCGACTATTTATATTGCATTGTTGGTAACCCAAATTTTAAGAAATCGTTATGAGAAACAAAGGTGGTTAAACTGGATGTCTATGTAAAACTTATGAAGTGGTTGTGGTTGTAGTTGTGATTGCCATATGACACATTTGATTTTGTTCTTTTTACTGTTTTCAAACACCTAACCCTATGTGTGATGTGGATTCTTAAGATTAGTTGTTGGATCTCTATTATTTATATTGAATTGTTGGTTACCCAAATATTAAGAAATCATTGTGAGAAATAAAGGTGGTTAAAATGGATTTCTATGTAGACTTAGGAGATGGTTGTGGTTGTAGTTATAATTGTCATAAGATTTGATTATGTTCCTTTCAACATTTTCTTTAGCCTTTCAAGATTAATCTAGTTTCTTTTACTTTTTATCGTTAACGAGTTTGGATGAACAATGAGTACTTAGTAACTGTTAGGGATTGGGTATTTCAAACTAAAATCAATTTTGCATTATATATCTATAAAAATCTTAATCTTGGGACAAGATCAATGTATAATCAACACAAAGACAAGGTTCTTAATACATTGAGATTTCACATAGTTTTATAAGTTAGGGTTGAGTTGGAGGCTAGTCTTAGAGTGATTACCAGAGGTGAGATTACATACTAAATTAGTCAATACGTTTAGTCTTAGTGTGATTACCATTGGTGAATTAGTTATGAAGATGTTGCAACAATATATTACTTATGAACTCAACATGTCACTTACGGGAATTGAACCTTGGTGGGAAGGATAACAATCATTCCTCCCAACCACCCAAGCTAAACCTAGTTGAGAATGTAACATCAATGCTACCCACCTCCAATCCATACAAAGGATTTTGTATTGGATTGCTTTTTCAAGAGGTCGGGGGTACAAATCCCTCCATCCATGGCTTAGCTTTGTAGATTGTGTAGGAGGATGAGTTGAGATAAGCTCTATGCTCGATAAACTTCGTTTTGTGGACTACACAATGAACAATTCCTATTCTAGCTTTAGCTACTGCATTGTATCTCTTCTCAACTCAACTAAATAAAATTTGAGTTTCCACTTCCTGTAATATAATTTGAGCTTAAATCTACTCAATCAAGCCCTTTGGTGCTCAAAGGCTTAGAGTCTCTTTGTGTGGAAAACAAATGTTGCTCCATAGTAATGAGATGAGATTATCTAAAGGAGCCAAGAATGGTTCTATTGTACATGTTTTTGTTAGATTAGTCATAATATGAGAAAAATAATCTTTTTGAGGGGTTTTGTGGGACTTTGTATATTTAGTCTAAAATTCGCCTAAGGAAAATCTCCCCTGGTCTCTGCCAAACCTCCAATCCCAAAACGTAATGCATCGTGTTGATGTTATTCATCTCAAACTTAGCTACCATGTCTGCTTTGCACTTTGTAATGGGCTTCTTTTCACCTATTAAAAACAAGTCATATAGATACAACATCGAAATGAACAGCCTGCACACATGGTACTCCTTTCCACTTACCTCAAAGCCTTGAGGCTACTTTATGTACACTTATTCCACAATGATCCCATTAAGGAAAGTTGTCTTCACATCCATTTGATGTATCCTCCATCCCATAAATGAAGCTAAGGACATAAGTGATCTAATGGAAGTGTACTTGGTGGTTGGAGAAAATGTCTCCTCATAGTCCACTACCTTTATTTGAGAGAACCCTCTTGCCACAAACTTCGCTTTGAATTTGTCAATGCTACCATTTGCAACATGCTTGATCTTGTGGAGTCACCTGGAACTCACAACTGACTTCCCCTTTGGTCTTGGCACTATGTCCCAAACATCATTCTTCGTGATGGAGGTGTACTCCACCATGGCATCCCGCCTCACCTGTTGGTTTGTTGCCTCCTAAAGAGTGGAAGGCTTGGAATCTAAAATGTTGCTCGTTAATGCCACATAGTTTGGAAACTTCTTCGAATGTTTGCTCTTTCTGAATGTGTTACTAGGAGTCTTAACAAATTTCTGAGCATCCCTCAATGTTTGACTGAACTATCGAGTTCTCCTGACATAAGAAGAAGGGTCTCCTGTCTCCCCTTGTTATCCTAAAGACTATTGTACTACCTTGAAAATCACTGGTGACCCCAGATCAACCTTTGGAGCTTTCTGCTCTTCATCCTTTGCCATTGGAGTAGGCTCATGAGACTTCCTGGATACAATGTCTTCTTCAAAATTAACATCCCTTCTTACTACTGTCTTCTTGTGCTTTGGAATATAAACCTTGTAAGACGTTGAAGTCTCACTATAACCCACAAACAAACTCTTCCTTCTAGAGGGCTCCAACTTGGTCTTCTTCTCTACCGACACATGAACATTAACTAGACAACCAAAGATGCGAAAATGAATCACCTCTGGGTTCACACTAGTGAATGCCTCCTCTGGTGTCTTTTCCTCCAAGATCTTATGAGGATATAGGTTCTAGATGTATACTATTTTGTTACATGCCTCTGCCCAGAGAAAAATGGGCAAGTATTGGTCATGTATCATGGCCTTAGCAACCCCTATGATGGATAAATTCTTCCTCTCTGCAATCCCATTATGTTGTGGGTTGTATGGAAATTTCAGCTCCCTCTTGACTCATGCCTCCTTGTAGAAACCCTCGAACTCCTTAGAGGTATACTCTCCCCCATTGTTTGATTTCAAGACTTTGATCTTCTTTCATGTTTGGTTTTCAACTAGATCTTTGAATGCTTGAAACCTACTAAAGACATTATCCTTGGTCTTTAATAAGTTGATCCAAGTCTTTCGAGAGAAATCATCAATAAAGGAAACATATTACATGCTTCTTATTATTAACACTACTGACATTTGTCCACAAACATCCGAATGTACGCATGCACCCTTTGCATACACGATGTTGCTCAATACACTCTGGAATACCTGTGACTTTCTCCATCAAAATAGGAAACACCCTGTGATGTAGGTGCCCCATCCTCTTGTGCCACACCTCGCACTAAGGCTCGAATAGGTTCACCTTGCAACTTGTACAAATTACCTTCTCTAACCCCTATTACCTGAGCTATATCTAGGCCAGATTCCTTCTATCTGATGAGGACTTGTTGGTTCTTGAACTCCAATGCAAATCCCTTATCCTCCATGAATGAAATTGATAGCAAATTATTCCCGGGACCTTGTATAAACAAGACATTGTCAAAATATAAATAATTACCTAACTCGAGCTAGAAGGGAATAATACCAACTCTTACTACTGGGTACTTAATCACGAAACTCAACCTTTACTACTGAGTCCTAGTTCTTCAAACTAGAAAATGATTGTCATGTTGATGTCATATGTCAAGATGTCCCATTGTCCACGTACCATGCATTTCTTGGAATCGCACTAGTAGAAGGCCAAGATACCAACGAGAAATTCTTCTTGAACTTGGTAGAAAACTCTGTCATCTAAGTTTCTGCAAAGGATGCTACCTTCTTTTGTTGTTGCTTCCCTTTACCCCTTTTCTTATCTAGACACTCTGATGCATAATGACTGTGCTTATGAAAAATAAATCATTTGATTTTACTCAAGTCCTTCTTTCCTAGTTGTGAGGTTGACTCCTCACTCTTTCCCTTACCCTTGTTGAGTCCATTACCTATGCCCTTATTTGAATGACCAAATAGAGTCAGGCTCTCTTCACCATCCTTCGTTTTGGCCTTTAACTCCATCCAAGTCTCCTTATGAATATAGTTATCCCAAAGATTCTCAAATTTAGGAAGGTTTTCCCTAGCACAAATACCTTTGATAAATGGTTCCCATGAAGCTGGGAATCCATTTAGTGCCATGTTCACTAGCTTTGTATCTTCAATATTTTCCCCAATTGCTACAAGTTGATCATGAATTTGTGTGATCTTCATAAGGTAACTGGTGACTTGTTGAATTTTCTGATTCTCAGATCTGATAGTTATTGTTTTATAATTTCAATGAAAAATTTCCTTTCATGCCACAATTGTCATAGAATAACTATACATTGAAAAATATAAACTATTACAATGCAACAAAAATAACAAGATCTAGAAATATTAACCGTGCACAACAGACACAAGAACACAAGAATAAAGGATAAACACTATGCTTGGGCCATTCTCCTTATCAAGTCACATGATCAAGGATAAAGACTATGCTTGGGCCATTCTCCTTAGCTAAGTCACATGGCCAATATGAGGAGAATGTCTTCCCAATGCTACCCAAAACATCAACACTCCCTCTCAACGAGGGAGACATTTTCCATCATGCCAAGCTTGTCCCTGAAGTATTCGAACTTCGCCTTCGATAGAGGTTTGGTGAGAATTTTTGTAATCTGCTCATTTGTGGATATGTACTGGAGCTTCACTACTCCCTTCTATACCATGTCTCGGATGAAGTGGTATTTGATCTCAATATGCTTCGACCTGTCATGAAATATTGGATTTTTTGAAATCTTGACACAACTTTGGTTATCACAATGTATCAAGGTTGTCTCTAGCTACTAATCAAATAGTCTTGCAAGTAGTTTTCAGAGCCATACTACTTCACGTCTTGCGACATTGGCTGTGATATACTCCGCTTCTGCTGTATTGAGTGCTACAGAAGTTTGCTTCCTGCTAATCCATGATATCATAGCCGATCCTAAGCTGAAGCAACACCTCGAGGTACTCTTTCTGTCCACTGCACTCCCTGCCCAGTTAGAATTTGTATATCCCTGTAGCTTCACTTCACCACCCGAGACATATTTGAGGCCATATCCAATTGTACCATGCAGGTACTTCAACACATGCTTTGTTGCAACCCAATGGTAGTGTCTCGGCTCTACCATAAACTGGCTCAAGGTGTTTACTGCAAAGCAAATATCTAGCCTGGTATTAACCAGGTACATCAAGGATCCAATCAACTCCCTGTACATAGTGGGATCCATCAAATATGAATCTGAAGTAGAGTTACTCAACTTCTTCAGATTTTTCTCCATAGGTGTAGCCATGGACTTGTAGTCCATCATACCAAATCTGTGCAAAATCTCAACTGTATATTTTCCTTGTCCAAGGAAAATATCGCCTGGTCTCTGCCATACCTCCAATCCCAAGAAATAGTGCATCAAGCCAAGATCCTTCATCTCGAATTATGAGGCCAACTCCCTGTTACACCTGATAATGATCCATTATGCTCTTGTGAGGAACAAATCATCAACATATAGCACCAAGATCAAGGGATTTCCATCAACAACCTTGTAGTAAAGGCTGGGATCTGCATCACTCTTGATGAACCCCAATCTCAACAAGTATCCATCAATTTGGGAGTACCATGCTCTAGGTGCTTGTTTGAATCCATACAACGCCTTCTTTAATCTGCAGACATGGGATTCCTTCCCATGTATCACAAAACCTTGAGGTTGCTCTATGCACACTTCTTCCTCAATCACACCATTGAGGAACATGGTCTTTACATCCATCTGATGTAATTTCCAACCCATAACTGAAGCAAGAGAAATAATGGTAATGATGGAAGTGTACCTGGCGACTGGAGAAAATTTCTCTTCATAATCCACTCCCTCTTTCTAGGAGAATCCTCTTGCCACAAATCTAGCTTTGTACTTTTCGATGCTGCCATCTGTTGCATGCTTTATTTTATAAATCGACTTGGAAGTTACTAACGACTTCCCTTCTGGTCTCAAAACGAGCTTCCACACATCATTCTTCACGACGAATTGATACTCCTCCATCATGGCATCTTTCTAGACCTGTTGGTTAGCGACTTCCTCATAACTGGAAGGTTCTAAATCAATGATGTGGCTCATCAATTCCATATAACTTGAGAACCTTTTATGTCTTTTTCTTTCTCTAAAAGTACCACGGGGAGCTTCTAGTCCTTCTGCAGCTTGCAAAGTATCATGAAGCCTTCTTGGCATCTTCCTAGTCATTGCAATGTCTCTAGGTAGATCCGCTGGTCTTGTTGGCTCTTCTTGATGGTCCAAAGGATGATAAATTGGACTAGTTGGATGTATACCATCATCCTTCAGATCCTCCTACTCCTCACTAATAGTCTCTATGTGATATTCTTTGGATCTCCTGAAAGCTATCTCTTCATTAAAGGTAACATCACAATTGATTTCGATCTGACGTTGTCCTGGAATATAGGTTTTGTAGGCTTTTGAAGTTTCGCTATATCCAACAAAGGTTCTCTCCTTTCTAGAGGATTCTAGCTTCGTCCTCTTCCCCAAACAAATGCTCAAAGACATTATGCAATTTGACAAGTTAGGTTTGGAGAGGGTCTCAGGGTGTCCTATTGGGCTAATCCCCCTTAAGTTTGGGGTGTTTCCCAGGTGGAGTCTAGTCCAAGTCATGTAAGTGCATGAGGTGGCATTGGGTGAATACTTGGGCATTGGGTGCATGTGATAACAGGGAAATGTAAAGTCTTACCTGTGGGTTCCCTTGTGGAGGGTGGGCTATACCTTATCATGGATGCAATTGTTTCCTAGCCCATTCATTTCCATTTATTCTTAGCTTTATTTATTTTGATATTTTTCTCCTGTGCTTGAAGGGAATAGTTGAGGGCCACTATCTTGGCTTGAAGACCAGAGGTGACAACGTTATCCACAAACATTTCACATAAATGAGAACATTGGCTCGTAATGAGACCCCATTTCCCTTGGCTATGCCACCAAGAGCCACTACCCTGGTTTGGTGAAAACATAGGTGGTAATGTCATACCGCTACCTGCCCATGGTCATAATAGGCTGACTTGTGATGAGACCTCCTATCCATCAACTAATAGCTTGAGTGTTTATGTTATATTGTGGGTCCCCTTTTCTTACTGAGAATATTTTCATTGCTTTTTCAGGGATCTCTGGGTGAAGCATCTCGAAGTTTTCAAAATTTGATTTTAACTCTTGCCAGCTACTTTTATCCTTTGGGCCTTTAGCCCCTTCTTTCCATGAGGTAAGATACAACCCTTCATAGTGTAGCCAATCCCAATTCCCAAACAAATATAGGGGAGATGGAAGGAATAAATATGGAAAGTGGTAAGTATGGAGGGAACATACAATGAATTTTCACAGATCCACCCAGTAGAAACCCATCCTAAAGGGAAATCAACTTACTAGGGCACCATGTGACCCTTCCAGGTACGAACGAGGCAAATTGCATAATTTCCAAGCAAACATCATGAAATGAAGAAGGATTCAATTCAACATGTTCAAGTGCTTCAAAAATCAGAGTGATACATACCATGATACCTAGACTCATTACCCCATGGGACAAGACTCACTGCTACTTCAGAACCAGGCTGGTGTGATGGATACTGCTACTGGTGATACGTGGATTGTACTGAAGAAAAGAGGGGCCCTCCGGGGCCATGCTTAAGTCATCTAGCTCTCGTTTGTCCATGTCTAGGACTTGTGGGCCTTGATATGTGATCTCCAACTCGGGGACATGTGCTCATCGTAGAGCGCATGAGAACCTCGACATCTCTAGTATGACATGTGCCTGTTAAATCTCAACAAAAGATATCAGTAATCCCTAGGGTGGTGATATCACCCCTCATCCATATATGATAAAATAAACAAATAAGATCATCTCTAGTCTAGCATATGATCATGAGCATACATATATACATAATGAAACAAGACAATATGAAACATGCAACTACAACTATGCTAACATGATGTGCAATGGTATGTACAATGGATGCAAATGCGTACCTATCCTAAGTTACCTGTCAAGTGATAGGTATAAGAATACAACCAGTACAACCATGCTAGCAATGTATCATAACACCTGCCTCTGTGCTTCATCATAAATCAAAACAATGACAAGTTAAGAAAAAAATAAACATGAGTTAGAGCATGCATTATATCATAGGAAATCGTAAAGTCTAGCTCATGGAGGCGAGACGGAGGGACAAAATCATGCCAAGTCACCCTTCCAAAAAAGTGATTAATCCATCTTAGAAAAGGATCGTGAGAGGTCAAGGACTCAAAGGGATGACTCAAAGAGTCTAAGGGTTGACTACCTTGGATGTCATCACTCCCTGGGGTCTGAGAAGGGATTAACAAGAAATTAGAGGGCAATTGACAACTTCTCAGGGGAAAGCTAAAAGATTGAGATAATAAACTTCTTAAAGCATCTAACGGAAAGTTTTGCCCTAAAGAAAACTTGAAACAAGAGACATGTTCCCCAACCACATCCTTAGTGACATAACAAGGTAAAGAAATCAGAGGGAGCTGGACAACCTCGTCACAAGTATCCTACTTTAGGCAAGCAACGCCCTCACCTTTATCAAAATTTGAGCACAAAAACGGTTGATAATATTCTTCATATAATAAATCCAAGTTCTCAAAGTAATACTCATCAAAATCCTCAAGGTATGACTGAAAATCATCAGGAGAAAATTGCACTGGGTCATCCTTGGGTGCTTGGAAAACTTTTGTACTTATATCATCATCTTGTTGCCAAACGTCAAAATTATTAGGAACATCATATGATTGTTGTAAAGGCAACATTCGAAGATATCCTTCCATATCATAAATGGGATCCTCATTAGAACCAATCACATCCCACTTACGTCTTCCAACATGTATGAACTCATCAATATTATCAACCATGTTACTAGCTTTATCATAACATGAAGGATTTAATGCATCCAAGGGCTCCTCTAATAGTTCTTCACTTTTCAAATCATAAAATAAAGCATCATCAAAATCTTGGAAACCAAAATAACTTATTGTGTTCACTTCTTGATGTGCAAGAGCGTCAAAGGCTTGGATGACTTAATCAAATGGAAGAGCATTCAGTACATCATCCCCAATACTCGTCTCTTTAATCATCTTTTCGCCTTCATAAAAAAATGAAGGACCTAGATCTTCCAAGGGTTCCTTTACTTCTTCACCTTCTGAATCATAGAATAAAGTGTCATCAAAAACCTAGAAAGGAAAAGGATTCACCTCATTCTCTTCGTCTTTTGCAGGAGAGATAGGATCTTGGAGAACTTCATCGGATGAAGGAGCGGATACTAGTGCTTCATCCTCATAACTCAATTCTTTAGTCAAGTCTTTACTGCATTCTATTGAATCATGGGAAAAATATTGCTCCTCTTCAAGGGGTTGTCGCCTTCTTCATAAATCTCTCCTTCTATATCAGAGGGTTCTTGGTATTGAGTATGGTACACATCCCTGATATCTTCCACAATCTCAGTGGTGAATCCTTCGTCCTCTAGGGATATTGCGAGATTTTGAAAGGCATCTTCATATGTCCGGTATTGTGGTTTCACAAACTCAATAAACCTATTGATGAGGTCTATGAAAGATGATACACCCTTATCTTTGCAACAACCCTTAATCCAATCTTGCAAAAAACATGGCAGGGAAAGTATGAACAATTTTACCAGAACATCCTCCCCTTCAATTTCTATCTCACTTATATACTTCAAGAATTCTACAATGTGAGTAATTGGGAGGCCTCCAAATCTTGGAGAGTTGTTTAACCATTTTATATCAGAATAATGCGGGTATCCTTGAAAACTTTCAAATTCAATAATCGGATACACTTGTTCCTAGGGCGCCATGATCCCATATCTTGGAAATATCACAAAGCTGAGAGTAAGGTGGCAACTTGGAAAAGGTCATTGGAGTCGCCAAATATCCTCTTAAGGATTATAAAAGGGAGTGAGTGAATCACCGTCAGTGGATTCGCTAGATAAGCTTCGTAAGATGAAGGCTTTGAGGGAAAGGCTTACCGAAAAAGTGTCGTTGAGGAATATTGACTTAGTGTTCCCTGACAATGACGCCAAAAATGTTATCGCACAATATATACTTTCCCAAAGCCTGTTGACCACCTATTCAAACAGGGGGTCAACTCCATATACCATGAAGATATGCATCATTAGATGCTACCGAGTCAGAGACTTCCTGGTTCTATAAGCCTGTGTTGGCCTTCAACACATATTTTTGTAATGGAATTTTTGCTCCCCTACTTGGGATAATAATGTAATAGGCCTACATGGATCATAGTTAGGTTAGTTACCTTAGAACTTCATCATTAGAGGAGTCCCTTTCACTGAGTGTTTTTTTTCCTCAGGTTATTAATTGGCCTAACCAACCTTATTAATTTCCCTTGAGTTTTTCACTCCCATAATAATTCCTCCAAAGTGGTGAAAGGCATTCTAATGGTTTTGTCCTCTGATAGATAGTGTTTAGGAATGATGTAAATGACCATGTAAGACACGTCTCAAAATTTTGTGGAATTTCGTCGAGTCTCGATAGGTTTTTTTAATTTATTAAAATTACTTAAGGTTCAGTAATTTTAATTAATCAATTTTAATTATTTTTTATAAAAAAATGTAAAAACTAGGTCCTTGGGATCTTGCTAGGGGTATTTATGCTCAAAAGAAATTGAATGAGACCCCCTAAACCCTTGGACCAAGTTTCAACTTAGTTGGACAACTTTTTCTAGGTGTTTGTCCATAGGGAGTCCAAGTCAGTCAAAACGACAAATTTAATTGCTAGTCATGACATAGTAAAAATGTCATTTTTTGTAAATATGGGCTTAATGAGTAAAGTAAAGGTGGGATATGATGAGTAAACCCATTCCTAACCTACCCAAACCCCTTTCTAACCTTTACACACCCCCTAGACACTTTACCCACTTCATCAAGTTCGCCCCCCTAGGGGATTTGCGCCCCCCCCCCCTCATGAGAAAACATGAAATATTTTGATGTGTGGGGCCCTCTCTCCATGGGTGTGCCCTTATTACCCTTCTACATCAACCTTTATCTATTTCCCACACCCTCCAAGTGATTCCACCTCACCAATCCATGCCAAAACCCTAAGTGGTGCACCCCCCTCCTTGGGATCCTCTCATTTGCTTGGTGTTTGACACTTGGATCTCATCCAAGAGGGGTCACTTTGCCTCTCCAARTATAAATTAAGGCCCTCTCACCCTCATTTMTTCACCATMTCTTGAGCTATTGTTATGCTRCCAAATTCTCTCCTCACACTTCTCATCTCTCCCACCTTGCTTCATTCATTCTTGCTCTCATTTTTGGAGAGGAACTTGTAGCAATTAGTTGCTGCAACTTCCTACTTGGTTAATAAAAGAGATTTGGAAGACATTGGTGTAGCAAAGATTAGTCTTGGTACATCTATACATTTGAGGTGATATTGTGTCTTTTGGTGCATTGCTTTGAGATATAGAGTAGATTTCCCAAGCAAACTAGTTTGCTTGGGTAGATTTTTCAATAGTGTAGTTGTGGATCTATTTGAGTTGAGTAGTAGATAGTACAAATTAGTTTGTGTTGTTTATCTATCTCACCCATTTTTTTCTCTTATCTCACAAGTTTGTTCATAAGTTGTGGGTTACCTCAAGGGTTTACAAGACTAGTTTGAAGCAAGAAGCTTGCCTTCATAACCCACTTGAAACTCCTCTCTTTTATGCTTTCATTTTCTGTTATTTCATATTCAGAATTTTGGTTTGATAACACTCTAGAATAGGTCAATAAATCATTTTACTTTGCTGAATTTTTTATGCAGAAAATTTCTGTGTAAAAACATAAATTTTCTTAACATTTTTGTGTGTTTTGCAGCATTTCCAGCAAACAATAGCTTGTTGTTTTTTGCAGAATCTCGCCAGTACAAGAGGAAGTGCTGCCAAAATTTTGTTTCAAAATAGACAAATAAGCCCTCTCTTGGTTGGGTAACAATTCCCAACTTTTCTCTCATCATTCTAGCATTGTAGCAAGCCCTCAGGAGTCCCTTGAGGCTTGCATTCTTCCTTTTATTTTTCTATACATTTTAACTTAGTTTACTGCCTACATCTTGGTGTGAGTGTGGCTAAGCCAACCCCCAAAATCGTAAGGCTAGGATCACACTTTAAATATCTGCAATTTCTTTTTTGTTTTCCCCACTTGTCATTAGGACAAGGTTGTGTGGCTAGGTTGATTTAGTTTTCTTTTCATTATTTTCTCAACCCTCTTTGGCACAAAATAGGAAGGCTTGCCTCCACCTTGTGCCATTGTAAGTGGTTTGTCTATTTCAGTTTTTTCTTTCAAAGCATTTATTTCATTACTTGTTGCCTACACCTTGGAGTGAAGTTGGCCCAGCCAACCCCCAAAATTGTATGGCTAGTTTAGTGTTTTGCTTCTAATGGTTTAATGGCTTAAAATTATCTAGAAGTAGGAGCAACACACTAATATTAGCTTAGGCCCATGGAGGCTTAGAAATCTATTTCATGCTTTCTCTACCTTTCACTTGCTAGTTTACATTTCATTGAAGTACTTGTCTTTAACTCATATTTTACAAGCACTTATCTTTTATTTTGCAAGTATCATGGGCATGTGGTGAATGTTTTAAGGAAACCTTTTCTTTTAATTCTTGCAAGTTGTTTTCAAGTTCTTTCATGCTGCTTCAAGTTACATCTTATGGTTAAGCACTCTAAATAATTTGCAAGATTTTAAATTTTGGTTTTGGTTATGTTATCGCGTAGTTTGTAGTTAAGGTAAAAGACAGATGAAAGAAAGGCAAACTGCTGCAACTAAGACTATCCCACCACTGTCACCTCAATGGTATAACTATTTCTGTTTAGGGAGGTAAGGCCCAGGGGAGACGTCTCCAGTGACCTAGGGTTTTGAAAAGGAAAAGGATTATGGCTAAGTAATATTATTTCCCCCTCACAAATCACCACCAATCATAAATTCCGGCTTAATAGCCAATAAAGATAAAAGATAACAAGAAATAGTAACCAAGAAGTGTACCTACCCGAGACAAAGAAAAAAAGAAACTATATATGTGCAAGCTCACTTGCTGGTTAATACTTCATGTAATCAATGACTTTCTGAGAATAAGCAATTGAGAAATAATATTGACGAAGTAAATCAATGATGTAAACTAGCAATGATTATAATATATCACTTCATAATAAATGCTAATGGAAATCAATGTAGCAATATTAACATTAAGAAACAACGCCTTAGCTAATCATTGAATTGCTTGTAAAGATACAAGTGTTGCAATGGTGTAAGTATAGCATAAATAAACAATGGCAACAATAGGGTTAGTAGATGTTAGTCTATGCTAGGGTTAGAAGGTTAGGTAGTTGTTCAAAGTATTTGTTCGTTTGAAGTTGTGACCAAGGTACTCAAACAGTGGAAGTCTTAGATCAATGCTTTATTAGGGAAAATGGAGTCAAACAGGGCTACAGATGTTGAAGGGCCAAAAAGATAATAACAAGGATAGAGACAAGAGGTTTTGATGTTGAAGTGTTGCTATAGAAAGGCTTCAACAAGTCAAACCCTAGGGGAGACAACTCACTATGGTGTAGATGACCTAGGCCCTAGTGCGCCTTCCTCCTTCTCTAGCTCACAAGACAAATTTTAAACAACTAGATTGGGCAAGAAAAGATATGGTTGAAGACAAGAGCGTTAAATGTTGAGGTGTTACTAAAGCAAGGCCTCAACAATGAAACCCTAGGGAAGAAAGGCTTACTAAGGTGTAGAAACCGTAGGCCTTAGTGCTTTCTCCTCCTTCTTCAGCTCATTGACAAGAATAAAACGGCTAGCTTGAGTGATGGCTAAAGACAAGAGAGTTTGATGATGAAGTGTTTCTATGGCAAGGCTTCATCAATCAAACCCTAGGGAAAATGACTCACTAAGGTGTAGAAAACCTAGGCCTTTGTGCATTTTTTCCTTCCTTAACTCAACAACAAGTAAAATACGGCTAGGCTAGAAGAATAGGATTAGAGTGTTGTTATGGCAAGGCTCTATCTAACTTCAACAAAACCAAATGACTGTTTAACTTGGTAGGCACATGAGACAAGGACCTTCGCATGTGCTTGTCACCTAGGGTTTCAATTCAACAAATTATAATAACAAATGCAAGTAAATAGAACCATAACCATTCAATTAAGAAGTGTTGTAGAAATTCATTTACATTAACCAAGAATTCCAATAGCCAAACCCTAGTTGTAAACCTTCCACCAAGAAGAAATGCCAAAATAGCCAAGAAATAGTCTCCTTCAACAAGTGCACACCAATTTTCAGCCAAAAACCCTAAATGAGGGTGCAAATTTCAGACCTCACCAAGTGGTGAGTGAAAGATGATGAAAATATGAAGGTAAAAACCCTTAATAAATAGCATACCAATGTCCTTAATTAAATTTTAGGTCATTAAAAGCCCGACAAGGCCAAAATACCAAAATAATACTATTTTACATTAAAATGTCATAATGAAACCCTAATCAAGAAAACGGTAAGATGTCATGCCCCCTCTAGGGTGACGTTATCCCATTTTAGGACAAATGCAACCTCCTTGAGCAAAACGTTAGCCCTCCTTGGGCTTCTCCAACCTGCCACACGTGCCAAACTTCCATGACTGTCTCCCAAAATGTCCATGAACCTGGATGATGTCATGAGCCTCCTGGGTGATGTCCTGGGCCTTCCAAGGCAAACCTTCCAATGAAGAGGGTACAACCCCCCTAGGTAAGGCCCTGCCAGGGTGCCACTATGGAATGTCCTCCTCTTCTTTGGTGCAAACCCCTTTGTCCTATCTCTACCCCCTGTTGGGGTCTCAACATCCATATGGTGGGCTCTTCAGCCCCATGGAGGTCCAAGCTAATCATCTCCCCATGTGTACCTGTCCAATGTGGTACCTGTTCGTCGAGCATGATCCTACACATCAACAACTACGCCCTCCATGGGCTCATACGTCACAGGGATCATAGCAATGTCAATCACATCTAATCATCAATATTATTAAACATGTGCATAAAACCCCTTTTACCCCAACCAAGTGCTCAAAGACATTATACAAATATGCAATACAAGTTTGGAGGAGGTGACAGGGCATCCTATTGGGCTAGTATCCATTAGAAAAGGGATATTTCCGGAAGAGATTAAATCCAAGTCATGTAAATGGGTGAGGTGGATAAGTGATGTCCTGACAAGGGGTGCAGTGAAAGTAGGGAAATACAGGGCTTACCTGTGGGTGCCTTTATTGAAGGCGAGATACACCTGTCCTGGATGCAAATGTTTCCAAGCCCATTCATGCCTTTTATTCTTTATTCTTTATTTCTTTTCTTCAAGAAGCTAATCAGGGGACACTGCCCTGACGTGGTGACCAGTGGTGGCAATGTTACCCACAAGTACTTTCATAGAAACGAGAAGGCTGGCTCGTGATGAGACCCCCTTTCTCTTGTCCATGCAACCAAGAGCCACTATCCTGGCATGGTAACCAGCTGCTAGTAGTGTCATACTACTAGGTACCCATAGACCTAATAGGCTGGCTTGTGATGAGACCCCTTATCCTCTGACTAGGTCTTGTTTTATTATTTTATTGGGTCCCTCTTGTTTCTCACTGAGAATCTCTTTACTAATTTATCGAGGATCCCTGGGCGAAGCATCTCGAGGTTTTATTTTTAGGATTTTATCTTTTGCCATTTTTATTTTACCTTCTGGGCCTTTAGCCCCTTCTTCCCACAAGGCAAGGTGCAACCCTTAAATGATTGGCCAACCTGATGCCTAGACAAATGTAATGGGATGGATGAGCGGGAAGCAAGATGAAAATGTGGTAATATGACGGGAGCAGATGATGAGTTTTCATAAATCCCCCCAGTGGAAAACCAAAACCTATGGGCACAGGCTTAGTAGTGCATCATGTCATTTCCCCCAGACATGGTCAAGTGGACAAGTATAAGATCCAAGCATTTGTTAGAAACAAAAGGAATTAAATGCACATATTCAAAGGTTTTGAGGAGCATAGTGTCACATACCATGATATCCAGACTCATTATGATCCAGATTTTATGAGCAGAACGAAATGAATACAGATTATTAATAGGTGCTTAACACAAAAATAACAGAGATACAGTAAAACTGGTTTTCTATTAAATAACGAAATAAGCTGA
>JZKD02S0061746.1:151471-174964 GCA_000966675.3 Picea glauca
AAATGGCCCCGGAAGTTAAAAACTGCTAAAAATAGTAAATTACCAAAATTGCCAGAAACATGTTTTGGGCCAGTTGGAGAAGGTGGGTGGCCACCGATATCCACCTGGATCACATTAGTTCATGGAGCAAGAACCATCTCTAATACAGGACCAAGCTGGAGGTGATGGATGTTGTTGCTGCTAACAAAGTGGAGGTGTTGAAAGGGAGAAAAGATGGGCCCTCTAGGGCCATGCTCAAGTTGATCTGGCTCTCGGTACTCCATGTCTAGGACCTGTGGGCCTCGAGACATAATCTCCTTAGTTATCCCTAAAAGTGGGGGATAACAGGTTCAAGCACCCAATTTTTGGCAAGCAACATCTTGCCCAAACACACTATCTAATTCAATCTAACTTAGTCCATAGGCCTAAAATCAATTCGAATTAATAGGACACCTTTTACTGACCCAACTTTTCCATTTAAACAAGGATTGATAGGAAGCAACGGAAGGTGATAGGTCGGGGACGACCTCGTGGCGTTCAACGTCCTTTCCAGGAGTACTTCTTTCCTTGGGTTGACCTGTGGATCTAAGGTAGCCCTTGTTGCCATACTTTTTGAGCACCCAACAACTACTTGGTACAAGCGGGGGGAGTATTGGGGTTGATACTTAGTTAGGATTCAACCTTCAACTTAATAATATAATCAATCCTTAATCCACTCTAACCATCGGGGCTTCCACTTTGGCATACTTCATCTTGTGGTTTACATTGTAATCTTGCAAAGCACTTACTTTATGTTTATCTTTACTTGCAAGTTTATATTGTGGATAATTAACTAAGTCATCTTTAAGTTGCGTCCTTGGCCCTTGGAGGATTTCTTTGAAGTATTTCATTTTTATTTCAAGTTGTGTGTTGGCATTTTGGTTTGGTCCTCAAAGAAGTTGTGCATCCTTTGGAGACACTTCATTGTTGGGCTTTGTGTAATTTGTGTTTCCATTGAAAGTAGTCACAATAGAGTTGTGCATCCTTTAGAGACACTCTATTGTTGAGTATGCTAGGCATGATGTGTTGGTAAATGCTTTTCATTTGAGTATCTTCCTTTTCTGCACAATCAAGTAGCTGGGTTAGTATTGTATCTTTATTAATCATTGTATCTTGTTTTGTATCTTTTTCTTATAGTTGTATCATCTATTCATCTTGTATCTTGTTGTTATCTTTGTATCTAATCTTGTTGTGAAGTAGCATCCTTATTTGTAATCTTGTGTAATCTATCTCCCTTACACTCTAGTTGACCCCTTGCCCTATCTTAAGCACTAGTCTTAGTTGTCCTAGGAAAAGGCTTTCCTGTCATTTGGAATTGTTTCATATTGCATTGTTGCCTTTTCATATAGGCTAGATCTTTCCCCTTAACCTTTTAACTAAATTAAAACTAACTCCTAGAATTAATCTCTAAATCACATAGTAACTAGGGTCTACCCCCCTTGGCTTCCCTAGGAGTAAGCCTAGATGGAAGAGGTTCAAGTCAAAGTGACAGCGTGGGATTTGAATCTAGGCATTGTGCCTCCAAGGACACACTAAGTGAGTAGGACTTAGCTCACGTTTGCAAGTGTGTATAAGGACGACAACAAAGCCTAAAGGCAAGTAGGCCTAGATTGACATAACATTGAGGTAGTCCTATCATTGTCACCCCAATAGGATACCTCTTTCTATTTAGGAGGAGAAGAAACTCACTCCAAGGGAGACGTCCCAAGACCTAGTTGGTTAATGAAGGGTAAAAAGACAAGGTAAAACCCACCCCTCTCTCTAGGTCACTCGAGGATAGAAATCACTTGGTAAAGTTTTAAGGGGGGGAAATGAAAAGTGAATGAATGGTACCTTCCCTTTACCAATGAAAAAACAAACGTTAGTAGTAAGCAATGATATCAATGTTTCAAATCAATGACTTCAAGATATAAATATGTTACTGAAACACCAAAAGCTAAAAAGTATAGCAACAACAAATATGTCTAGAAATTGCAAGTTATGACGACAAAAAGTGATATAAAGACTTTGCAATTTGATAGTACTTTGTCACTTACAATTTCAAGATTAAAATAAGTCAATAAATGACTTCAATAGGCTTTCAAAACACTTGCAACAACATTAAAATAATAATTATGACAACAACAAAACCACTTCAGAAAAGTACTTAAATCAGACTATTTAAACAAACACTTTAGCATATAATGATAGTAGTTTGCCTAGTACAAGTGTTGGGTGGTTTTATAAACAGTTTTAGGGCTGTTAAGGGGCTGCAATTATGGATGTAACAGTGTTTATAACATCAGCAACAGCCTTAGACAATTTCAGAAATTTGCACCTAGAACAATAGCAAAAGGAAGACTAGAGCCTTGGGATGACAACACTTTGGCAAATGCAAACTTCTGGGTTAGTTTTAGAGGTTAGTATGTTTATTAAGGCTGCTAAATAAGGGCTGTAACAACAATTATAGCAGTGGTAATATGGCTGTTAGTGTTAGTGAAAGTTTCAAGAAGAAGTTTTGAAAGTTTGTTTGGTCTCATTCATCCATAAGAGTGTAGAAATTAGTGCCTTTTAGGGGCTTATGGAGTCAATAATAGTAACAATATAACTTGGGAAATAAAATAATGATAATGTTTAGCTAAGGGAAGAAGTAAATGCAATAGGTGTTGGCACTTCAAGGCCTCAAGCATTTGCCCCTTTTAAGGGAGGTTTGCTAGAGAGTAGGCACTTCTAGGCCCTAGCATACCTTCCTTCCTTAGCTTTTGAAAGACAATTTAATTGGCGATAAGAAAGAGATTACTAGAGAGCTAGCACTTTAGGGCTCTAATAGTCACTCCAAGAAAAATGTATAATTGGCAAGATCAAGCAAGTAGAATAGTTATAGAGAGAAAGAAACATTTATTGTTTCTCCCCTAGGGTTCAAACAAGCAATTTCACAATCTTAGGCATGAAACAAGTAAATTTTACCACAAACATCCATAGCATGAATAAAAATGCATATTTTCCACTTACTTCACCAAGAATAATCAAGTCAAACCCTAGTTGAAGACCATTCCACCATGAAAACTGCCAAAATACACCACCATAAAGCTCTCCCAAGAGGTGCGCACTAGTTATTTCAGCCAATAACCCTTAAAGAGGGAGAAAATTTCAGACCACCACTTGTGTTTGATGATTTATGATGTAAAAATGAACTTAGCCAACCATATTTATATGGGAAATCCTGGCCAATTAATCTAACAGTTGTGTCTTTTGATAAAACAGAGCCTACATGTCAATTTGCTCTTAAAATTCAAAATTAAATCAATTTTCAACATTAAAACCCTAAAGAGGGTGATGTTATCCTTCCTAGGGTGACGTTAGGCCTCCTCCATGAAACATTGAGGTCATCTAGCAAAACGTTGGCCCTCCTCCATGCCACGCGTGCCAAAACTACAACCCAACATCTTTCAATGTCAAACCCTAGATTTGGGTGATGTCATGGGGCTACTAAGGTGACATTCAAGGTCTCCAAAGCCAACGTCCAGGTGGGGAAGGGTGGCCTCTCATTATTTAGGCCTGCCAGGGTGCCTCCAAAGGCCACATCCTCTTCCTTCACTGTGCAAGCCTTCAATCTCTTCTTACCCCCTAGTTGGGGTTCTAGTGTCCATATGTGGCCTTTGAGCCCTCATGAAGGTCCGAGCTAATCATTCCCTTATGTGTACCTGTCCATTGGGTAAGGTCTTGCAGAAACAACAAGTACGCCTTCCAGGGGTTCATAAGTGACAAGTATCATAGCATGTAAATCACATCTAATAATTAAATTACATGAACATGTGCATCAAACCCCCTTTAACCACAAACAAATGCTCAAATACGTTATGCAATTTGACAAGTTAGGTTTGGAGAGGGTCTTAGGGTGTCCTATTGGGATAATCCCCCTTAAGTTTGGGGTGTTTCCCAGGTGGATTCTATTCCAAGTCATGTAAGTGTATGAGGTGGCATGGGGTAAGTATTTGGGCATGGGGTGCATGTGATAATAGGGAAATGTAGATTCTTACCTGTGGGTGCCTTTGTGGAGGGTGAGTTGCACCTTGTCATGGATGCAATTGTTTCCTAGCCCATTCATTTCCATTTATTCTTAGCTTTATTTATTTTGATCTTTTTCTCTTGTGCTTCAAGGGAATAGTTGAGGGCCACTGTCCTGGCTTGATGACCAAAGGTGACAGCGTTATCCACAAACATTTCTCAGAAATGAGAATGCTGGCTCATAATGAGATCCCCTTTCTCTTAGCTATTCCACCAAGAGGCACTACTCTGGTTTGGTGACCAGATAGGTGGTAATGTCATACTGCTACATGCCCATGGTCATAATAGGTCGACTCGTGATGAGACCTCCTATCCATCAACTAATAGCTTGAGTGTTTATGTTATCTTGTGGGTCCCCTTTTCTTACTGAGAAGATTTTCACTTCTTTCTCGGGGATCCCTGGGCGAAGCATCTTGAAGGTTTCAAAATTGGCTTTTAACTCTTGCCAGCTACTTTTACCCTCTGGGCCTTTAGCCCCTTCTTCCCACAAGGTACGGTACAACCCTTCCCAGTGTAGCCAATCCCAATGCCCAAACAAGGATAGGGGTGATGGGAGGAACAAATATGGAAAGTGGTAAGTATGGAGGGAATGAACGGTGAATTTTCACAGATCCACCCAGTAGCAACCCATCCTAAAGGGAAATCAACTTACTAGGGCACCGTGTCACCCTTCCATGTATGAACGAGGAAAAGAGCATAATTTCCAAGCAAACATCATGAAATAAAGAAGGATTCAATAACACATATTCAAGTTCTTCAAAAATTGGAGTGATACATACCATGATACCCAGACTCATTACCTCATGGAGCAAGACTCACTGCTAATTTAGGACCAGACTGGTTTGATGCATACTGTTGCTGGTGATACATGTATTTCACTGAAGAAAAGAGGGGCCTTCCGGGGCTATGCTTAATTATTTTGGCTCTCAGTACTCCATGTCTAGGACCTGTGGGCCTCGAGACATGATCTACTTAGTTATCCCTAGGCCAGGGGATAACAGGCTAGACGTCTTCATAATTTGGATAATCCTCCCTCTCGAACACCAAACACTTTTGTTGCGTCAATGTTTGAATCATTAGGCCATACAAGAATTTGTCCATCCACAAATGAAACTCTATAGCCTTTATCCTCCAATGCTGAGATAGAGAGTAGATTCTTTCTTAGTCCTAGTACAAAAATGATATCATTCATATGTAAAGAGTTTCTAGATTCTAGTTGGAATGATGTAGTTCCAACACCTTTTACTGCATACTTGGCATTGTCTCCAAGTTCCACTTGTAATGATGAGTTCTTCTTTGTCACTTTTGAGAGAATTTCGGTAACCTGTCATGTGCCTAGAAGCACCATTGTCAACCAACCAGGTATCACTACTATCTGTAATAGTACCTATAAGAGCGAAGATAAGGGAACATTCTTTCTTTGTCTTCATGGTATTCTACCCAAAACAATAACAAGAACAAGAACAAGTGTTTTCTATTATGAAATTGGACAACATATTTGACTTTTGATTTTGACCAGATATTTTGACTTTGACCAAAAGTCAACCTTTGACTTTGACCAAAATTCAACCTTGACATTTTGGCAATATGGAAGCACTAGTAGGTGCGCTAGAATAAGGCAAGTTAGTCTATGGAAGAATTAGCCCCACTACTTCAAGAAAAGTTCCCAACGATTTTCAGATAAGATCTAGTTCTATGACTGTGTAGTGGCAATATTTCAACAAAGCTCTGATGCCATGTTGAATTTTCTGATTCTCAGATATGATAGTTATTGTTTTATAATTTCAATGTAGAATTTCCTTTCATGCCACAATTATCATAAAATAACTATATATTGAAAATCTCAATTATTACAATGCAGCGAAAATAACAAGATCTAAAAATATTGACCATGCACAGTAGACACAAGAACAAAAGAATTTATCTTGGGAAACCCAACCTTGGGAGAAAACCCAACAACCTTTCTTATAGAAGAATCAATTCAAGAGTTTACAAGTTTATCACCATCAAAATAGACCAAGAGATATCGAAGAGTCACCTCCTAAATCTAAAAATATTGACCATGCACAGTAGACACAAGAACAAAAGAATTTATCTTGGGAAACCCAACCTTGGGAGAAAACCCAACAACCTTTCTTATAGAAGAATCAATTCAAGAGTTTACAAGTTTATCACCATCAAAATAGACCAAGAGATATCGAAGAGTCACCTTTCATGCCACAATTATCATAAAATAACTATACATTGAAAATCTCAATTATTACAATGCAGCGAAAATAACAAGATCTAAAAATATTGACCATGCACAGTAGACACAAGAACAAAAGAATTTATCTTGGGAAACCCAACCTTGGGAGAAAACCCAACAAACTTTCTTATAGAAGAATCAATTCAAGAGTTTACAAGTTTATCACCATCAAAATAGACCAAGAGATATCGAAGAGTCACCTCCTAGGCCTAGCGCAACTCCCAAGAGGTGGCACACAAGATAGAATACCAAGAACTTCAAGTTGCAACGAATTTTACCCCAAATAAGACCTCCTTGAAACTTTCACATTATTTCTTGAGTGAGAGATGAGTGAGTGAGTGTGTCAAATAAAATGAAATGAACCTTTATTTATATTTTTCAAGTTACTTGTATTTTTCATGTGGGGCCGACTTCTCTTCCCAGGTCTTCAATTTTACTTAATTGTTTTCTATCTTTTACTTTTGGAGGCCGAATTCTCTTCTTGGGTCTTCAATTGCTTCCTAGGGATTCTTTAATGGTCAGATGGGCATCGTCTTGTCTTCTTGACACTTCTTCTTTTCTAGAAAGGTTTTCCTTGAGCCTGGTTGATGTAATCTTCTTTGGCATGCACCTAGTTGATGTGTTCATTTCCCACATAGCACCTCGAGTCTCTATCAATCCTTGTCAAGTCACATGATCAAGGATAGAGACTAAACTTGGGCCATTCTCCTTAGCCAAGTCATATGGCCATCTGAGTAAAATGTTTGCCTGATGTTAATACATGGAGAACATCAATGCCCTAGGCCTTTCTCCTTAGCCAAATCACATGGCTATCTGAGGAGAATGCTTGTCCGATGCATATTTGCCTCGAGTCTTTGTTGATCCTTGTCAAGTCACATGATCAGGGATAAATACTATGCTTGGCCCATTCTCCTTAGTCAAGTCACTTGGCCAATCTGAGGAGAATGTCCGCCGAATGTTGCCCAAAACATCAACATGATGTCTGATTTGGTCATCACTATGGATCTAAGTTTGTTCTGCAATATCATCTTCCTGTTTATGTTCTGACTTTGGTAGAGACTAACCAGGGCATTGAACATTTCCTTCACTATCTTCTTCTCAGATACATGAGAGATGAAATGATCCTTTTTGGTATCAAAGATTGTTTTCTTGGCCTTCACTACCCTTTTGTTGTGAGCTACCAACTCTTGCGGCTCTGTAGGCAGAGTAGCAATGTTTTTGACAATATCCCAAAGATCATTCTCTTCTAATAAGAGTGTTAACCTCACCTTCCATGATAATAAATTCGAGGCACCATCCAATTTGTCCACAAAGTTGAGGCTAGCTAATGCCATCTCTAAGATCTATTGCACAAATTCGAAATATATCGAACTACTACTCGCAACTTCACATGGAACCTATGTGGAAGTTCCTTTCTGAGCTATAATTCTCAACAGTTGGATCCTTTTGGACAAGCTTAACCTTGGATTCTATGTAGCTTATTCTAGCTTTTGAGTCGTACATCTCCTTTAGGATGAGGCAAGTAGTTTTTCTACTGAACTATTTGTTGCATTTTTTATTACTCCACCATGATCCCACGTTGAGTCCCAAGTTAGTTCATATTTTTGGTATCTCCTTGTGAGTTGAATCAAATATTGGTGGGTTGGATTCAATCTTAGGAAAGATCACTTCTTTCTCCCTCCTTCTATCGGTTTTTTGGGAGAATGTTGTCTTTCCCTTCCTTGTTCTCTTAACCTCCCTTTTTAGTGATGTGTCCCCCTTGTCTTCTAACTAGGCCTTTTCCATTGGTAAACCCTTCAATATCTCCTAAAGCCTCTATATACTCTCTTGAGTTAGTGTTGGATCCTCTTGGGAAATATTTCGTCTTTTTCCTTGTCATTTGGGGATTATGTCTCCCCTTCCACTTTTGTTGGTTGCATTATCTTTCTTGTGTCCCTTCTCTTTTTTAAGTAGCATCATCGTTGCCTAAACAATTTTGTTCTAGTAATGTCGAGTTTCCTTTACTCATTTCCTTGGGGCAAGTCTTAATCTTGGATACAATTAAGTTGGTTTCAATTTTGGATGCCCATTCTTGAGCTTCCCTGGAGGTATTTGGGGATTTGTCTCTTAAGATGAGACCTAATTGTCCTTCAAAAGCATGTACATATCGAAAGAGGATTGCTTGAGTCCTTGGCCAAAGATCATCAAGGAATTCTTTAATCAAGGTGTTAAACCTTGTATTAAACTCATCAATGGATTCTACTTCTTTTCTTCTGATTTGACTAAATTGGGTCAAAAGTAATCTACTATCCTTCTTAATTTCCCATCTTTTTATGAAGGCATTTTCAAGATCTTGCCAAGTTTTAATGCTATTACAAGCAAGATTATTATATCAAGACCTAGCGTCCCCTAGCAATGATGAAGAGAATAATCTCATGATGATATCCTCGTGTTGGTATTGGATAGCATGGGATCCAAGGGTATTAGAGAATGAGGATAAATAGTCTTCAATGAAAACATCATTATTGTTAGGGAACTTGGGTAGCCACCTACCAAGATGAGACCTAATTGTCCTTCAAAGTTATGTACATATTGCAAAAGGATTGCTTAATTCCTTGGCCTAAGATTATCAAAGAATTCATCAAGGTGTTCAACCTTGTATTAATCTTGTCAATGGATTCTACTTCCTTTCTTTTGATTTGACTAGATTGGGTCAAAAGTAATCTACTATCCTTCTTAATTTCCCATCTTTTTATGAAGACATATTCAAGGGCTTGCCAAGTTTTAATACTTTTACGAGGAAGATTATTATACTAAGACCTAGGTTCCCCTAGTAATGATGAAGAGAAGAGTATCATGATGACATCCTCATGTTGGTATTGGATAGCATGGGATCCAAGGGTATCATAGAATGAGGATAAACGGTCTTCAGCAGAAACATCATTGTTGTTGGAGAACTTGGGTAGCCACCTATCAACATCCTTAGGCATATCATAGGGATAACCTCGAATCCTAGTCATGTATAAATGTTTAAAAACATTGGAAACTCATGGTTGAGAAGCCATTTGGGATATAAGGAGGTTACTAGGGTATCTTCTTCTGTCGGTTCACATTGGTTTTGGACTCACTGGAGTCACCAGATGATATTGTTAGACAAGGCTCATCAAGATGTGCATAAGAAGAAGATATTCTTCCCTCAATGGAGTCGCCACACAAGCTACCTAAGTAATGCTTTGATGCAAGCTCACTAAAAGAGTGTTGAAGCATAGACTTTTGATATTTGAGAAGAATGACTTAATTCTCCCCAGCAACGACGCCAAAATGTTGTCACAATATCTAACACTTGTGCGAATCCTTCACAAGATGCAAGATAAGTGTAACATATGGAAGTAATTTCCACTGTCACCTAAGCATTTACTTCCCTCATTTTAGTGAAGGATTGGGACCCAACACAAGGGAGACTTCCCTGACAACCTCAAAGGATCATATAGCAAGTCAAAACAAGTCTACGACCCCTTATCTTGGTTAATCTGCTACCACCTTACTAGGTCAAGGTTCAAGGTGATGTCAAGGTGGTTGAACAAAGTGATTGTGTGTGAGGGGTGTTTATAAGACCATAAAAGATATCCATCACCATAAATGAATCAAGTAAATGCCCTGGAACACTAGTTATCAAAGAAAAAGTAAAGGCTGTAATAAAACTTAAAGAAAGAGATGATTCACTTCAACAAATAACAAGTTTATGAAAATAGTAACATAACGGTCCTAAAACTAGTAAATATGCAATGGAAGAGATGCTAAATACAAGCTAAAATACTAACAAGTCAATAACCAATGATTCCTGAAGTGAAATAGCATGAAACTACTTTAAGTCAATGCAAGATGTCAAGCCCTAATGGCTGAAAATGACAACAATTATGCAATAAATGATGTTAGAGATGATCCTAGGTAAATAGTGCAAACGGTAAGCTAGGAATGGTAAAGAGATGAATATTCAATGCAATTAGACCTAGAACTAACACAAGATGACAAGGAGAGAGTGAAATTAGGGTTTCAAAGTCACTTCGTAAGAGAAAAGGACTAGTGTCGTCTATTTCCTTGGGCATATGGAGTCAAGAAGAACAACATCTATGGAGAGCAAAGGCAAGAGGAAAACTCAAGAATCAAACCATAATTTCTAAGAAGACGTCATATGCTTTCTAAAGACCTATAACAAGAGATCAAGATGGATCTTAGCTCAATACCCCAGAGGAGTCCACTCACAAGCTCTAGAGTTTTTTCCTATAAGGATAAATATAGGGGAGTCCACTCACAAGACCTAAAAATACCCTTATATTCTTCAAAAAACTTTAAATGAATGATAACAAGGGAACAAATCTCACATACCTTCTTATGGTTTCAAAAAACAAATTATCCAAGGAAAATAAGATAACGTGTAAATTATCACCACTTTGATAAAGAATTTACTTAATACACCAAGAATAAACCATCAAACTCTTGAAAAGACCAATTACTAGTCAATTCGTTGAGCATGAAAGAAACCCTCGCATGTAATCATCCACAAGAAACTTGAAAAAGAATCCACTAGATCAATCTCCATGAAGTGCACATAAGTTATCCATGATGAATAAGAGAGTAAACGAGTGCTAGAAGTGTTTCTCCACAAGGTGAGTTATGATTTACAAATGAGTAGACCCTCAAGTATATATATGAGACAAGCCTAATGCTTTATCTCTTTGAAATCCCCTATGTCATATTAAATCCATGATAGAAGGTGGATAGGTCTCAAGCGAACCCTCAAAATAGCCTCCAACATAAAATAAAATGCTAATACATGAAATTGTCTTCTAAAAGTGCTACATGTGTGAGTGTAGGATGCCAAAAGAGGGTGATGTCATCCTCCAAGGGGTACAAGGGCCTCCAAAGGCCATGTCTTTCCCCAAGAGGTGCAATGCATCATCATAGGGTCACAACTCCTCACTAATGAAGTCATGTTTCATCACAACCAAGTGCCAACTCATCACCCACATGCTAGGTCGACTCAATGCAAGGTCATACCACTCCAAGCATGACATCATCCTCTAGGTGCACAATGTCCTAGGTGAAAATTCTAATGGATTGAGAGGAAATTCTCCATCATCCCTCCAAAGGGGTGTACCATCCTCAACGAGTGTAAGGGAATCCATAAAAACCCTAACATCCTTAGTAGTACATCATCCAAGGTTGGGGGCTTCCCGCCCTCTCAATGGCACATCAGGTTGTATCTACAACGACCAAGCTCATCAATGCAACATCCAAGGTCTAGGAGCTGGTGGAAGGTGTTTCGAGGCATGCCAAGTCATGAAGAAGGCCAACACTCATCATCAAAACCCTATCATCCTCCATATAGTGTGCATCGTCATGGGTACAAGCATCAAAATGTCCTTAATAGGACCATCTCCAAGGGTGCATCATCATCAAGCAAGGTTTATAGAATCAAGTAAGACCATCATTACAAGATACATGAGTCATTAGAATCATTCAAAGTAAGCCATAATATAATATAAGATCCATGTAAGTAATTCACATTAGGTATATTCTTCAAACTTCACACTGTGCAATTTGCGAAGTTTAGGTATGCGAGGACCATCATAAGACACTATTAGGTGTGCCATTATCCAAGTAGTGGAGTATTTCCTGAGAAACCCTTCTGTAATGTCCCGTTTTTCCTAGGCAGTCGGGATACCGTGATGGTTTATACAGTTTCCCGTAAACCATTAGACGGATGAGTTAGGGAAATGATATTGGTAAAGTCACTTCCAAATTATAAAGTGAAAACTTAGGAAAAGTGAGTTTATTAATATTAAACCCCTCTTTGAGGGTATTTCTCTCCAATTATTAATTAAATGAATATTTTAATGGAGAAAAAGAAAAGTGAAGGAATAAAAGGACGAGTGAAGGTGGAAAAGGTATTATTGACCATTCATTTAGAAAATTGGGTTTTGGAGAAGAGCTCGGTGAGAAAATGAGGGTTTCAGCTGGAAACCCATTTCGGCACTTGGATTCGGCAGTGAAACTATCTGTCCTAGCCAGGAGATTGGAGAAGCCATTCCGTCTTTTCATTTGCAGGTATTGGCATTGTGTTTCCGTGGAGATTTATTGGAGACGACTTCATTTTCAGATCCGAGAAGAAAGAGGGCATTCTTCTGTGGCACGTAGGAAGTATTGGGCAATCTTCTTTGAGCTGGGCGCGCCCTCCCTTTCCTTGCAGTGTATTGTCTCTCGTTGGGGCTGCGTGGAGGCAAAGAGGGACATTGTTTCTGGTCGATTCCCTTGTTGGAAGTACCTTGCGTTGCATAGAAGTGTATTTCTACAATTTGGTGGCTAAATTCTTTGAGGTCGAGCCCCTTTCTAGTGGCTATATTATTGTTGGCAGAGGGCGTAATCCAGAAGCTGGGAAGGTTATTTAAGAAGGCTGAACTTACACCCATTTGTGGCTGATTTTAGAGGGAGATATTGCAGTAGAGGGGGGCACAGAACAGAGGCAAAGGATACTTGTTGTAGCTACCAGTTGGGTCAATCCTTGAAAGGGACTCTGCCAGAATATTTGTGGGTCATTTCTTCCTCATCTAGGGTCAATCCTAGTCCTGTAGCGGCCAAGGTAAGGCATGGAGACTCCTATAACAGTGTTGAGTAATTGTTGGCTGCGTGGGGGATGTTTGAGGCCGAGTAGGACATTGCTGGGCGAAATTTTGAGGAGTTGAATAGCCTAGAGTCTTGTTGGACGTTGGTAACACCTACTTCATTGAAGAGCAACCCTGTAAGCTAAATCAAGGACCAATTCACAATCGTTGTCATCTACAAGAGGTTTATACAGTGACAGAACAACCATAATCTGTTGCCAGGTTCCTTTATTGTATTTTTTTACTTTGTTGTTCACAATTTTTGCCCCTTGTAATTGCCAAAGTGTGCAAATTTATGGTTATAAGCGTCGTCTATACTCATGAATAAAGAAAAACCATTGTGTAGTGAATTTGCTCATCTAAATATGAATATCTTTCATTATTATTTTATGGGTTTTGTACAATGTTGAAATACTACACTTGACACTTCATTGGGGAGGTATAAGGTGTTAGAAAACCAAACAATCAGCAAACCAAACAAAGAAACATTCCGTTGTTCACTTAAATTTCATCTACAACAGTTAATTCAGAAGCATGCAAAGCGTTTGACGAAAATCCAACACCAAATTAAAGGATTTTTTTACCCCTTTACAACGTAGAATATTTCAGTGGTATCAGAGCATGATCTTGGCCAGCTGTGGGCGACATTGATGACTGAGGAAGGGCTGCAAAACATCACTTATAGGCGTAGAAGGTATAGAAGCGTAGAGGGAAGAGAAGAAGAAATGGAGGGCACTCCAAGGAAAAATGCAAATTTGACGGAGGACAGAGATGATGGTTTGATAAAAGGGCTTATGAAAGCCTTGCAGGACATCGCGGAGGGCTAGAGAGAGACGCGAGAGTGCATGGGAAGAATCACAGGTTATGCTCTAGGGAGTAAGCATGGTGAAGAAAGGGGGGAGAGCAGCAAGAGAGGGCAGTTGGAAGAAGGGGGAAACACACACAAACCTCATATTGAGGTGATCACTTCCAGGACCAGCCCCCAGAACCGCCCTCACGACTACAGTGAGATTCCTAGATCTACCATGCCAAAGTTCTTAGGACCACTGGAGACAGGTACAAGAGGGTAGGTAGAGCAGGACGAGCTATTAACAGCTTATTTCCAGGAGTATAAGGCCATGGATCCAAATTTGAGAGAAGCTATGACTTTTGCCGAGTTTTGTAGCTTCAAGGGGAGAAACAGACCAAGATTCTTCAACAGGGGTCCCACACAGAGCTACAAGTTATAGCGCACAGTGGCCAAGCTCACTTTACCATACTTCGATGGGACATCAAAGTGCACTGCACGAGCTTGGGTGCAGAAGCTCAACACCTACTTCCAGCTGAACCCCATGGCAGAGTTTGATGCCATTAAGTTGGCAACATTACACTTGGAGGGTGAGGCACAGGATTGGTGGTACCATGGGATGACCACTCTGGGTCATGCCCATATTGTCACCTATGCTGAGTTCACAGGTAGATTGGTGCACCGATATGATAGACGAGATCCTGATATGTCTTTTAGAGACTTAGCACAGTTGAAACAGACTGGGTCGGCAGATGCATATATATCAGATTTCCAGAGGATATCAGTGATGGTCACCGATATCTCCGAGGCTCGTTTGGTGATGCTGTTCACAGAGGGGCTAACCGAGCCACTTCAAGGATGGGTGAAGGCTTACAAGCCTACTTCACTACAGGATGCAGTTAGCAGGGCTAGAGACTTACATGAGTCCGTACCTAAGCCCAAGTTCACCCCGAAACCAAACTTCCCCACGAAGTTCGATGACAGGACACCACCTCCAAGGGACGTTACAGGACATCAACAGAGAGACTGGGCAGGACAGCCACAGAAGGATTGGATAGGAAGGAATAGGATGGATGATGCTACCAGGTAGGATATGAGGAGGAAGAAGTTGTGTTTCAGTTGCCAGGAACCATGGGTACTGGGTCATAGGTGTGCAGGCAAGGCCAAAGCACACTACATAGAGGTGTTTTCTGATAGCGGGAATGATGAGGAAGAAGAGGAACAGGGACAGAAGGAGGATTCACCGATAGTGGAGGCTGAGAAGGCCTCGATGGAAACATGAGGGGTTATAGCATCACTCTCCATCATACCCAGATTTCACACCTTCAGGATGAGGGGAGGAGTGCAGGGATATCGAGTGACAGTTTTGGTCGATGGTGGGGCATCCCATAACTTTATAGACTCTTCATTAGTGGAACGAAAGAGCATTTCCGTTGAGTCTTTTGAGGATTTCTCAGTGGTCATACCAGGGGAGAACACACTAGACTGCACCAGGTACATTCCATGGATGACATTGAACCTGGGAAACTACATTCTCACCGATGACTTCTACGTGGTAAAGACACCTGACACCAATGTGGTGCTTGGAGTTCAGTGGCTATACTCCCTAGGGAGGTACTCCACTAACTACCAAACTATGGAGATGGAGTTCCAGGGTCAGGACGACAAGAGAGTGGTTTTGCGGGGCATGAATATGTATCCTCCTAAGGTCGTAACCACGAAGAAGATGGAGGCAGTGATGAGACGGGATGACATTGCACGGGTTGCAGAGTTTCATATGTCAGTACAGAGGTCCAAGGGCGGGGAGCCCAATTTTCCGAGAGAGATACATGACTTATTTCGGGAGCATAATGTCTTTGGTAATGTACCTCCAGGTAGGCCTCCCAACAGGGGATTCGAGTACGTCAGAAAGTTAGAGGAGGGTATTTGAGCAGTGATTACCACTCCATATAGGCACCCCAGGGCCTATAGAGACGAGTTAGAGAAGCATCTCCAGGAGTGCAGAGTTCGCCAGGGGAATGAGGTGGAGCACACACATTCAGCCGGATCATTACAGCCTTTACCCATTCATGATCAGGGGTGGGAAGGCATCCCCAGGGATTTCATCACCAGGTTACTAAAGATGCAAGGGAAGGATTGCATCTATGTCACGGTGGACCGAATCACCAAGCTTGCCCACTTCTCCACCATTCCTTTAGACTACTCAGCAGCGCAGGTGATCGAGTTATCTTTTAGGGAGATGTTCCGTTTGCATGGGTGGCCTAAAGCCATTGTCAGTGGCAGGAATGACAGATTCACAGGAAGTTTCTAGCAGGTGTTTTCTAGGTTGGTATGTACCAAGCTGACCTCGAGTACTAGTTACCACCCACCGATCGGCGGACAGATTGAGTTTGGGAACACTTGGGTGGAAGGGTATTTGCCTAACTTCATCGTAGGACAACATAGTGCTTGGGTGATATGGTTACATCTGGGGGAGTACTGTTATCCCACCACCTTTCACATGTCTTTCGGTATGACCCCTTTTCGGGCGCTATACGACTATGAGGTCTTGATTTTTGCAGACATAACATGCGGCAACTGTAGAGTTCCTCAGGTTCGAGGCTGGTTACAGGACAACCAAGACATCCTGAGAGCACTGAAGGAGAACCTGAGGGTGGCCCAGAGTCAGTAGAAGATGTATGGGGACAGGTACAGGACGGAGGGAACTTTTGAGGAGGTTGTTTCATAGGAGTCACCCCATTGGGATGATGAGGGGCGGTGGGCCACAAGCCCCAAAGAGATCCTGCAGCTTCGAGGATGGAAATTCCATGATAGGGAAGTTAGGGAGTACGTGGTAAAATGGCAGGGTCTACCTGTGGAGGATGCTACTTGGGAAAACAAATAGGTGTTGCAGTTTCCAGGTTTGAAGTTGCTTGAGGACAAGCAAATTTGGGTAGGGAGGACTGTAATGTCCCGTTTTTCCTAGGCAATCGGGATACCGTGATGGTATATACAGTTTCCTGTAAACCATTAGATGGATGAGTTAGGGAAATGATATTGGTAAAGTCACTTTCAAATTATAAAGTGAAAACTTAGGAAAAGTGAGTTTATTAATATTAAACCCCTCTTTAAGGGTATTTCTCTCCAATTATTAATTAAATGAATATTTTAATGGAGAAAAAGAAAAGTGAAGGAATAAAAGGACGGTTGAAGGTGGAAAAGGTATTATTGACTATTCATTTAGAAAATTGGGTTTTGGAGAAGAGCTCGGTGAGAAAACGAGGGTTTCAGCTGGAAACCCATTTCAGCACTCGGATTCGGCAGTGAAACTATCTGTCCTAGCCGGGAGATTGGAGAAGCTATTTCGGCTTTTCATTTGCAGGTATTGGCATTGTGTTTCCATGGAGATTTATTGGAGACGACTTCATTTTTAGATCCGAGAAGAAAGAGGGCATTCTTCTTTGGCACGTGGGAGGTATTTGGAAATCTTCTTTGAGCTGGGCGCGCCCTCCCTTTCCTTGCAGCGTATTGTCTCTTGTTGGGGCTGTGTGGAGGCAAAGAGGGACATTGTTGCTGGTCGATTCCCTTGCTGGTAGTACCTTGCATTGCAGAGAAGTGTATTTCTATAGTTTGGTGGCTAAATTCTTTGAGGTCGAGCCCCTTTCTAGTGGCTATATTATTGCTGGCAAAGGGCGTAATCCAGAAGCTGGGAAGGTTATTTAAGAAGGCTGAACTTACACCCATTTGTAGTTGAGTTTAGAGGGAGATATTGCAGTAGAGGGGGGCGCAGAACAAAGGCAAATGATACTTGTTGTAGCTACCAGTTGGGTCAATCCTTGAAAGGGACTCTGCCAGAATATTTGTGGGTCATTTCTTCCTCATCTAGGGTCAATACTAGTCCTGTAGCGGCCAAGGTAAGGCATGGAGACTCCTATAACAATGTTGAGTAATTGTTGGCTGCGTGGGGGATGTTTGAGGCCGAGTAGGACATTGCTGGGAGAAATTTTGAGGAGCTGAACAACCTAGAGTCTTGTTGGACGTTGGTAACACCTACTTCATTGAAGAGCAACCCTGCAAGCTAAATCAAGGACCAAATCACAATCGCTGTCATCTACAAGAGGTTTATACAGTGACAGAACAACCATAATCTGCTGCTAGGTTCCTTTATTGTATTTGTTTACTTTGTTGTTCACAATTTTTGCCCCTTGTAATTGCCAAAGTGTGCAAATTTATGGTTATAAGCGTCATCTATACTCATGAATAAAGAACAACCATTGTGTAGTTAATTTGCTCATCTAAATATGAATATCTTTAATTATTATTTTATGGGGTTTGTACAATGTTGAAATACTACACTTGACACTTCATTGGGGAGGTATAAGGTGTTAGAAAACCAAACAATCAGCAAACCAAATAGAGAAACAGTCCACTGTTCACTTAAATTTCATCTACAACAGTTAATTCAGAAGCATGCAAAGTGTTTGACGAAAGTCCAACACCAAATTAAAGGAGTTTTTTCCCCCTTTACAACATAGAATATTTCACCTTCAAAGTGTAAGTATAAGTGAATGAGATAGCATGGGATTTACTTCATGGTCATAGTGTCATTGACCTGCAAGGCCAAGGGTGGGTTCATCTCCATGAGAACCTTTGTAAAGGGAGCACTTGGTGCTTGAGTTACCCTTTCCTCGACAGTGTGTGTATTCCAAACCCCTTATTTCCTTTTGATATTCATTTATTTCTTAGCAAGTCCCCTTTTCAGGCTCATGCATTTATTATTTTATTGGGATTCATTAAATCCTTTTAGTTTGATATGCATTAAGACTTGGGGCGATCACCTCATAGTGGGGGGGTAGAGATGAAGTTGACTTTGGATATTGATTTTTGATTTTTCATCTCATTATTCTTTTGCATTTTGAATTTATAACATGCTCTTAACATTCTTTTCTTACCAGCTGCATCAACCTCGACATTCTATCCCTTCTTCTCATAGGAGGATGAAGGCATGGATCTTTTTGGTGTACATATAACAACCATTTCCAAAAAATAGGACAATGGAAGGAAAATAGGTGGAATGTGTTAAGTATGGAAGGGAGTGGTATGCTATCCTTATCAAGGGCTCCAAGTAGTACCCCTGTTCCCCAAGACTGGAAATACTAGATTAGGACACATATGATGGCCACCAAGGCGAAACAAGGAAAAAACATAACTTCTAAGTAGTCATGATCCATTATCTGACTTCAACGCATGATCCTCACCTAAATGCCTAATGTATTAAATGTAACACTATATATGAAACAATGGCTATTGTACGTCATGTGTGTTGGACCACCATCATTAGATGAACCATGCCAATCAAGTGAATGAGATGAGAAATGATGTGGGGGAGGCATTTGAGGGGATACTATCTATGGAGAATCTTGATCAATCATCTTATTGGGATGACTGTCTATAATTCAGGGCATACGACATCTCCTCTAGTGAACCCTTGTTTAGAGGGGGTAACATTTGGCTCCAATATGGGGACATGTGCCCACCGTAGAGTGCATGAGAACCTCAACATATCTGGTACTCCAAGACCCGCAACCTGCATCACTCTAAAGAAAAATTTCCTACTACATTCTAATATAAAACCATTAGTACTAAAGGGCAGGGGGATGTTATCCGCTCAGGTATATGGAAAGTGAAAATACAATGCTGAAATAAATCTTTTCATTTTCATCAATATATCATTTTTTTATAACATAATATGCTTACGCTAACATGGATGCATGAATAAATCAATAAATAACATCAATAAAGGAATATATGCAACCAAATGCAGGCATACAACATGACCTAATACTTCCCTACTCTACTCTAAACCTAAGAAGTCAAGTTCCTTTTGCATAATAGGGTTTTAGAAGGGATCCAGTAATGGGAAACGACATTCTCCTTCCCTTAGGTGTGGCCAAATAAAAGGAAGCAATTCTAGACTTGTTCTCAATCTTGTAAGGGCCCAACCATAGACTGTTAAACTTCTTATGCATGCTCGACTTATCTTTCCTTTTGTCCCACATAAGCACAAGGTCACCTTCTTCAAAATCCCTTTCTCTCAATTTATGAGAAAATGTCTCCTTAATCTTGTCTTGATTTTTTTCCATTTGATCAAAAGCATGTCTTCTGGATCTATCCAATTGAATGAGTTAATCAATTCTTCCCTGCAATGCCTCCTTATTAGTTGTAAATTGCTACACAAATTGAAGGCTGAGAATTTGGAGGTTGATGAGCAACTTTGCAACTCATATACTAGCTCAAATGGGGTTTTTCCCGTGGACGTTTTAGTCACGGTACAATCTTCCCACAATGCATACTTAATCTTGCTATCCTAGCCCTTTTTATTTTCATTGACAATCTTCTTTACAATACTCATCAGATTATTGTTTCTAGATTTTTTCAATCCGTTCCTCTGGGGAGAGTAGTTATATGAGTGGGACAAAACAATTCCATATTTGAAACAGAAGCTTGCCAAGGCCAAAGAGCTAAAGACTTTTTCATTATCAATAGTGATTTTAGCAGGATCGCCAAACCTCGTGATTATCCTATCTTCAAGAATATTCATTACGACTTCCTCAGTTGCATTTTTCGTTGGCATGGCTTCTACCCACCTAGGGAAGTAATTTGTATCAATCAAGACCCATTAATATCCGTTTCTAGATCCGTCCTTGAATTCACCAATGAATTCTAACCCCATTGTTGAAAAGGTGGTTCAACAATGATTGGTTTCAAAAGGAAAAGAAAACAATCGTTGTTTCCTTGAGAAGAATTGGCATGGTTGACAAGACCTAACATAAAAATGAGTATCAGTGAACAATGTAGTCCAATAATAACCCACTCTCAAAATCTTATGCACGGTGGTACATGAAACAAAATGGTTACTGCAGTATGATGAATGAAGTTCCTTAATCAACTTATCTGTCTCATCCTTGATACATGTAAGGATTACTCCATCAGGGTCCTTCCAATTGAGCTCATTTTGGGTTAAGAAATACTTCATATCTTTTAATCTCAAATCTCTCCTCTTATGATCCACTAAGTGATCAAGAAACGAGAGATTCTCTAGATAATATAAAATATTAGACTTACCACTCATCATGTTGTAATTCCCTCAAGACAACATTTACCTAGTCACTTTCTCCCATTCTTATGGCTTCTTCATTGCTTTCTATTAGCATCTTAGCTAAGCCTTGCCCCATAATGATCTTAGCGGGTTTAATATCGAGGTCATATTCTTGAATCCTCGATACCCACTTCCCTCTAGTCCTTAAGGAATCTCGTTGAGTCAATACATCTTTAATGGAGAGATATGGCACATAAGCTTAAATCTTGTTATATCCAACATAGCTTCTAAAATGATTTAATGATTTGAAAAGGGAATAGGCTTTGTTTTAGGTAATGGTATAATTGATTTCAATTTCCCTAAGAGTTTTACTCATGAAGGCAATGGGTTGTTCAAATTTCTCATTATTTTTATGCATGAGCACCCCAACAATGGTATCCACAGAAGAAAAAGAGAAAATTATGAAATATCTAGAATAATCAGGGCTAACAAGGACTAGTTCCATCATGATTGCTTCCATATTCAATGGATTTCATACTATTCTTATCCCATTTAAAAAGGAAAATGACATCCTTCTTTAGCAATGTATTCATTGGTTTGACTTTCTCAGTGAAGTTTGGAACGAATCTTCCTATAAAGTTAATCTTGCTAAAGAATGATTGCAAATACTTCTTATTGCTTGGAGGAGAATTCTTTTTATGGATTCAATTCTTGTAGGATCAACACTAATACCATACTTAGATACAACATGACCCAATAACTTGCCTTTATCAATGCCAAAAATCAATTTCTTTGGGTTTAGGGAGATACCATACTTCTTACATTGCTTAATCATTCATCTTAGATGTAGTTAGATTGGTTTCTATCTTAGGCGCCCATTCGTGAGCCTCCAAAAACGTTTTGGGTGACTTGACTCTCAAAACAATACCAAATTGTCCTTCAAAGGCATGTTTATAACACAAAAGGATTATTTCATCCTTTGGTCTAAGGTTTTCACGAAAATCCTTTATCAACGCATCAAAACTTGCGTTGAATTCATTGATTGGTTCTTCTCCCCTTCTTTTTATGTGGTGAAATTGGGACAATAGTTTACCATCTTTCTTGACCTCCCATTTTTTTAAAAAGGTGTTTTCAAGTATTTCCAAAGATTTGATGCTTTTACGAGGAAGGTTATTGTATCATTTCCTATCTCCTCCTATTAATGAAGAAGAGAAGAGTCTCACAATGAAATTCTCATGTTCACATTGGGCATTATGAAGCCCCAAGGTGTCATAGAAGGAAAAAAAATGTTCTTTAACAGATATGACACTATGGTTTGAAAACTTAGGAAGCCACCTCCCAACATATTTAGGAAGTGTTATCCCCCACTTTTAGGGATAACTAAGAGATCATGTCTCGAGGCCCACACGTCCTAGACATGGAGTACCGAGAGCAGGATTGACTTTAGCATTTCCCTGGAGGGCCCACCTTTTCTTTCTTCTAGCACCTTTATCTTTTCAGCAGCAGCAATATCCATCACCATCAGCTTGGTCTTGTGTTAGAGATGGTTCTTGCTCCATGAGGTAATTAGTCCGAGTATCATGGTGTGTGTCACTTTGATCATCAAAATCGTTGAATATGTGCATTTGATTCCTTTTGTTTCTAACAAATGCTTGGATCTTACACTTGCCCACTTGACCATGTCTGGGGGGATTAACAGGATGCCCTGGTAAGCCTATGTCCCTAGGTTTTGGTTTGCCGCTGGGGGGATTTCTAAAAAGCCATCGTCTGCTCCCTTCACATCACCACTTTTTCATCTTACTTCCCGCTCACCTATCCCATTCCACTTGTTTGGGCACTGGGTTGACCCTTTTCAGGATTGCACCTTATCTCATGGGAAGAAGGGGCTAAAGGCTCAGAAGGTAAAAGCAAGCTGGTAAAAGATAAAAGCCTAAAAATAAAACCTCGAGATGCTTCGCCCAAGGATCCATGAGAAAGCAATAAAAGGCTTCTTAGAAAAAAACAAGAGGGACCCATGAAAATAATAAAACAAGACTTTATCATAGGATAGGGGGCCTCATCACGAGCCAACCTATTAGGTCCATGGGTACCTAGCAGTATGACATTACCACCAGCCGGTTACCATGCCAGGGTAGTGACTCTTGGTTGCATGTCCAAGGGAAAGGGGGTCTCATCACGAGCCAACCTTCTCATTTATGTGAAAGTACTTGTGGCTAAAGTTGTCACCATTAGTCACCACGCCAGGGCAGTGTCCCCTGATTAGCCTCTTGAAGAAAAAAAGAAATATAAAAATAAAAGAATAAAAAAGTAAGAATAAAAGGCATGAATGGGCTTGGAAAGATTTGCATCCAGGACAGGTGCAGCTTGACTTCTACAAAATCACCCACAGTGATCCAGGTGGATATCGGTGGCCACCCACCTTTTCTAAATGGCTCAAAATAGTTTTCTGGCCATTTTGGCAACTTACTATTTTTAGCAGGTTTTAACTTCCAGGGCCATTTTGAGGGTCCAAATGAAGGTTTTTCGAGATAGAGGTTCTCAATGATATCCAAAGGCATGATTGAGCCCCCAAAATGAATCTCCTTGACAATACCTTTCCAACGAGCTATCACATGCCTAAAACGGAGATCGTATGCAAAAGTTACGACCCCGGGAAGTTGATGTACTCACTTAC
>JZKD02S0061746.1:176887-193999 GCA_000966675.3 Picea glauca
TGTATTACTGTATATCTGTGTTTATGGTTGCATCTCTGATACATTTCTATTATATTATTGAATATCTGCAATATCTCTATGCATTTCTTTATTATATCTCTGCTCTCATTTCGTGTCGAAAATCATCCGGATCACACAGATAAAGCTTTGCATCATTTGCCTTCACTGCACCCACTTGCTTGGACATCCCTTGACCACATCACCCACTTGCATGGCTTAAATGAGGTCTTTTCCAGAAACTCTCCTTTTCCAGTGGACACTAGCCCAATAGGACGCCCTGACATTTTCTCCAAATGTGTATTGCAGGCTTGTGTAATGTCTTTGAGCTTTGATTGATGTATTAGGGATTTCATGCACGTGTTTAATAATATTGATGATGAAATGTGATTGAAATTGATATGATCCCTATGACTGATAAGCTCATGGAGGGCATAGTTGTTGATGTGCAGGATCATGCCCGACGGACAGGTACCATTTGGATTGGTACACATGGGGAGATGATCAGTTCAGACCTCCATGGGGCTGAAGATCCCATGAGATGGATGTTGAGACCCCTTCAGAGGGCAGAGACAGGACAGAGATGGATCAGGGGCTTTGCACCGGAGAAGAGGAGGACGTTCCACCAGAGGCACCCTGGCAGAGCTTGACCTAGGTGGGTTGTGCCCTTTTTAGTGGAACGTTGGCCTTGGAAGGCCTAGGACATCACCCATGAGGTCCATGACGTCATCCTTGCTTCATGGACATTTTAGTAGATGGACAAGATAGTTTGGCACGTGTGGCAGCTTGGAGAATCCCAAGGGAGGCTAAAGTTTTGCTCTTGGAGGATGCATTTTCCCTAGAAGGGGCTAACTTCACCCTAGAAAGGGGATGACATCCCTTTGTTTCCTTATTAGGGTTTTAATTTGTCATTTAATGTAAAACAATATGATTTTTAGTGTTTTGGCCTTGTCGGCCTTTTTATGACCTAAAAGTAAAATTAGGTCATTGATACAGTATATATTGAGGGTTTCTATCCTCATTTTTTCATCATCTTTCACTCACTCATTAGTGAGGTCTGAAATTTGCACCCTCTCTTGGGTTATTGGCTGAAATTGTGAGGCACACTTGTTGAAGGAAGGCATTTTTGGACTCATATTGGCATTTCTTGGCATTTTCTTGATGGAAGGTATTACAACTAGGGTTTTCTATGATGTTTCTTGGTGAAATGTACGTGAATTTCTGCAAAATTTTTTAAATGAATGGTTGTATTGTTATTTCTGCATTTAATGTTATAAATTTGTTGCATAAACCCTACGTGACAAGCACACATCATTGGTTCTTATCTCATGTCCCTGCCAAGACTTTTTGCCATTATTTGAAGAGAGAAAGAGCCTAGCCATAGCTACACTCTTCTATACTTCTTATTTGCTAGCCGTTTTATTTTCTGAGCTAAGAAGGAGAAGACGCCTCAAGGCCTAGTTCCCCTACACCTTGAAGAGTCATTTTTCCCCTAGGATTTGAAGGTAAAGCCTTTCCATAGCAACACGTTTCCTTATAAACCCTCTTGTCTTAGTTTTATGCTATCTTCTCAGCTAGCCATCATTTCCATTGAGTTAAGGAAGGAGGAGAGAGCACCAAGGCCTAGTTCCCCTACACCAAGGTGAGCCTCTCTCCCCTAAGGGTTTTGACTTTGAGTCCTTGCCCCAACAACACTTCAAAGCTTCACCTTCTAGTCCTTAGCCGTACTATATTTTGATCCTTTAGCTCTCGTGTCCTCTACTTTTGACTCCATTAACCCTAAGGCATTGATCTAAAGACCTCTTGATTTGAGTAAACTTGATCACAAAACCACTCTCAATACTCTAAATGAAACCCTAACTACTCTAACCCTAGCTTAAAACTAATCCTACTAACTAAGTGCTATCATCATCTCTTGCTATTAACACCCTTGTGCAGCTAATCATTCCATTTATGAGCAATTGTATGGTTATTTAAGGCATTATTTAATGAAGTCTTGATTGGTTACATTGAATGCCACGCTTTCCTGATATTTATTGAAGAAGTGACATTATACGTCATTTTTGCTTTTATAAACATTGACTTCGTCAATATTTATTATACAATTTTTTATATATCAGATAGTCATCGATTTATATGAAGTACTAACCAAGCAAGCAAGCTTGCACATGCAGTTTATCATTGCTTTGTTCTCGGGCAGGGATACTTCTTGGTTATTACTTCCGATTTTTTTTTGGGGGGGGGCTATAAGCCGAACTTTCTGAACAAGTGGTGACTTGTGAGAGGCATTACTATCACTTTTCTCTGCTAAAACTTTTTTTCCTTTCTCAAAACCTCAAGTTAACGAGGACGTCTCCCCTAGGATTTACCTCCCTAAATAGAAATAACCTTCCCATCGAGGTGACAGTGGGTGGGATTGGTTCTAGTTACTCTAGTTTGCCTCTCCAATCTCTAGCCTTTTATCCTTACTACAAACTGTGTGATAACATTTTGGCACCGTTGTCGGGGAACACTGAATCAAACCTTCCTCAAGATGACAACTTTTCAATAAGCCTTACCTCTAGAAGCCTTATCTTACAAGCTTACTTGGCGACTCCACTTAGGATTTTTTCCCTTTATCTTTTGATGATTTCAAGCAAATCATCTGGCGACTCCACAAGTAGCTAATGACGACCCGTAGTGGGCGTCAGTATATACCTTCATCTACTACTATGACCTCAACAAATTCTGTCACCCCCGTGAGTTCTCCTAAATGGTCTCATGAAGAAGTATTTGGCCCTTTAGGCTTAGCTAACACCCAAGGGGGGTTACATGATCTACCCAATAAGGTTGAATCCTGGATACCTAAGTTTTCAGGAGAAAAGGGATCCTGTGGAAACTCTCATTGGACCAAATTTTGTGAAGGGTTTCATTTTCACCAATCTAGACAAGAACACCTTGATGTCTTTTTAAGGCTCTTTGTGAGCTCACTCACTCGAAGTGCCAGAAAATGGATTAACAAAATCCCGAAAGGAAGCATCAAAACCCCTGAAGATGTTGAACAAATCTTTAAAAAAAATTGGTTTGAAAAGGAAAGCATGGATTCCCTTTACTCTCAATATATTGATATTTGCAAGGGTTCCATCGAGGGCATTAGTGATTTCAATGACAGGTTCAATCTTCTTCTCAAAAAAGGTCCGACCTAAATAAAATTAGAAGAAGTAATCCTCCAACACTACTTGAATTCATTGGAAGGAATTTTGCAGTTTACTCTCAAAGATCGGTCACCCTCAACTCTAGAAGAAGCACGAGATTTTGCTTACCAGATTGAGAGGAACCTTGAATTCGAAGACTACATCTATCAGGTTAATCTCTCACATAATAACAACCCTTGGGAATCTAGTGACGAGGATATCACAAAAACTGAACCCAAGCTCCCAGAAATCCTTGAAATAAAACTCATGCCTCCCAAAAGGAAATGGAGCAAAACTTTCTCAAACATCAGGGATGTCTTGAAATTTTCAAGAAAACATGAACCATTCGAGGGTTTAGGTATGGATACTTATAAAGAACCTAATTTTGAAGACTCCTTATTTGGCTTGAACACACCAATTTCAGAAAGTCAAGATATGAGTGAACCCAGATTTGAGTACTTTGGCCAAACCAATAGGGACCCAGAAATGAGGTCTGAAGAGCCCGGGGTACATAATGGAACCAACCTAAGGACTAGTATGTCCTATATATTACAAAGGGTTAAAAGAATTCTTGAATTGTTGGAAATTCCTTCTCTGACAAAGCAAGACTCGGATGACCAATTATCGTTCGAAGGGACTTCCACACTGTTACAAACTAGTCATTTGAGCAAGATGAGAAAACACACTCCCTCTTATTAACAGATGATTTTGGACCTAGTGACTATAACTCGGTGGACCCATGCTTGTTTTAAGATTGGCTTACTCTTCCCTTGACATAAGAGGATACAAATTGGGGTGATTGTCCCAATGATACCTCTAACATATCTGAAGATTGGGATGATTATTGTCCTACACAAGGAGATGGCTATCCAGTACAGAAAGGAGTTGGTTTCATTAAATGGGAAGAAAATGTTTTCAGGGACATTGAAGTCCATGACTATATAAACAACATAGGCCATGTTATAGAAGGCCCTCAAATCTTCCTAAACATCACTCCTGAAGAACACCGAGAAGAAATGAAACAAGCAACAAGGAAGGCTATAATGGAAATAATAAACAATTTGGACCCTGAGTCAAGGGAGAAATTGGTGAAATAAGAATTTCAGGTAAACCAACCCCCCCCTTACCATTCCTACAATGACTTAATCAAGGCCTTCAACTTCGAACCTTCCTCCTCCTAAGACACCCAAGACCGAAAGGGAAGACTTGGACTTTGACATCGAAGGGGCATTATCCAAATTGCACATGACCATTCCTCTAAAAGAAGCCATTAAGGTGCCATCTATTAAACAAAGATTTGATAAATTCTTCAAAGGGTCGTGCTATCTCCACTTTTCAGGGATAACTAGGAGATCATGTCTCAAGGACCATAGGTCCTAGACATGGACTATCAAGAGCAAGATTGACCTGAGCATGGCCCTGGAGGGCCCACCTTTTCTTCTTCCATCATCTTTATCTTGTCAGTGGCAACAACATCCATCTCCATCGGTTTGGTCTTGTATCAAAAGAGGTTCTTGCTTCATGAGTTAATTAATCTAGGTATCATGGTATGTGTCACATTTGATCATTAAAACCTTTAAATGTATGCATCTGATTCCTTTTATTTATAACGAATGCTTGGATCTTACATTTTTCCACTTGACCATGTTTGGGGGGATTGACAGGGTGCCCTAGTAGGCCTGTATTTGTAGGTTTTGGTTTTCCACTGGGGGGATTTCTGAAAAGCCATCATCCATTCCCCTCATAGCTCCACTTCTTCATATTACTTCCCACTCACTTATCCCATTCCCCTTGTTCGGGCATTGGGTTGACCTATTTTTAGGACTGCACCTTACCTCCTAGTAAGAAGGGGCTAAAGGCCCAGAAGGTTAAAGCAAGCTGGTAAAAGATAAAATCCTAAGAATAAAACCTTGAGATGCTTCACCTAGGGATCTCTGATAAGGCAATAAAAAGCTTCTCAGAAAGAAAGAAGAGGGACCCGGAAAATAATAAAACAAGACCTAGTCAGAGGATAGGGAGTCTCATCACGAGCTGGCCTATTAGGTCCATGGGTACCTAGCAGTATGACATTGCCACCAGATGTTACCATGCCAGGGTAGTGACTCTCGGTTGCATGGCCAAGGGAAAGGGGGTCTCATCACGAGCCAACCTTCTCATCTCTGTGAAAGTACTTGTGGGTAACGTTGTCAGCTCTGGTCACCATGCCAAGGCAGTGTCCCCTGATTAGCTCTTGAACAAAAAAAGCAAAAAGGAATAAAAGAATAAAAAGAATAAAGGCGAGAATGGGCTTGGAAAGAATGCATCCATGACAGGTACAACTTGCCTTCTACAAAGGCACCCACAGGTAACACTTTTGCATCCTTGGCCTTCACTGCACCCACATGCTTGGACATCCCCAAACCACATCACCCACTTACATGGCTTGAATGAGGTCTTTCCAGGAACTTTCCTTTTCCTGTGGACACTAGCCCAATAGGACACCTTGTCCTTTTCTCCAGACTTGTATTGCAGGCTTGTGTAACGTCTTTGAGCTGTTAACTGATGTATTAGGGATTTTATGCATATGTTTAATAATATTGATGATGAAATGTGATTGACATTGCTATGATCCCTGTGACTGATGAGCCCATGGAGGGTGTAGCCTTTGATGTGCAGGACCATGCTCGACGAATATGTACCATTTGGACCAGTACACATGGGGTGATGATCAGTTAGGACCTCCATGGGGTTGAAGAGCCCACTAGATGGATGTTGAGACCCCATCAGGGGGCAGAGACAGGACACAAATGGAGCAGGGGCTTTGCATCGGAGAAGAAGAGAACGTTCTACCAGAGGCACCCCGACACAGCTTGACCTAGGGGTGATGACCCTTTCTTAGTGGAACGCTGGCCTTTGGAAGCCTAGGATGTCACCACCTTGACCATGACGTCACCCAACATCATGGACGTTTGGGGCAGGCAGACTAGGCAGCAGTGGCACGTGTGGCAGGATGGAGAAGCCCAGGGAGGGCTAATGTTTTGCTCCAAGATGCCCCATCTGCCCTAAAAAGGGCTAACATCTCCCTTGGAGGGGATTTTACTCTCCTCTCAACTTGGTTTAGGGTTTTAACTTGACAATTTAATGTAAAACAGTATGATTTGATATTTTGGCCTTGTCAGCCTTTTTACCTGACCTAAATGTAAAATTAGGTGAAGGTTTTGTATAAATGGGAGATTTTCACTCTCATTTTTTCATTATCACTCACTCACTCATTAGTGAGGTCTGAAATTAGCACCCTATCTTGGGTTATTGGATAATTGGGTGATGCACACTTGTTGAAGGAAGGCTATTTTGGCATATTTTGGCTTCTCTCTTGAAGGAAGGTGTTACAACTAGGGTTTGCACATTTATTTCTTGGTGAATTGTAAGTATTTTTCTACAAAACTTCTTGAATGAATGGTTGTAGTTTAATTTCTTGCATGTATTTATGATTATTGTTGAACAAAACCCTAGGTGACAAGCACACAAGTAGGTCCTTGTCTCATGCCCTCTGATAGACAGATTTTCAGCCATTGAAGAGGAAAAAGAGATCCTAGTCGTAGGTACACTCCTTTCTCCTTCTCTCCCTTTTCTAGCCGTACCTGTTTGAGCTCAAGAAGGAGAAGACATCTCAGGCCTAGGTTATCTACACTTAGGGTTGTTTTCTTCTAGGGTTTGATGATAGATCCTTGTTGTAGCAACACTCTCCCTCATTTGACTCTCTTGTCTTGACTTTATCTTTCATGCTAGCCGTTTTTGCCATCTAAGGAAGGAGGAGAGAGCATGAGGCCTTGCCATAGCAACATCGAAGTGAGCCTCTCTCCCCTAGGGTTTTGTCTCTGAGGCCCTGCCATAGCATCACTTCAGAGCTTTTCCCTCCAGTCCTTAGCCATCCTCCTTCAACCTGTGTGTCCTTTACTCTTGACTCCATTAAACCCTAAGGCATTGATCTAGAAGTCCTCCAACATTGAAGTGAAATTGGTCAAACAACTCTCAAACCCTCTGAATTTTAAACCCTAACTACACTAACCCTAGCTCTAGCTAACCCTACTAAACCTAAGTTGTTGACATCATCCTTGGTTATTACATCTTGATGCATCAACGTTTTACTTTATGAGCAATTGAATGGTAGTTAAAGGCATTAATTAACTCAAGTATTGATTTATTGCATTGAATGCCATATCGTTCTAGTATTTATTGGTGAAGTGACATTATCTTTCAGTGCTAATTTGTAAACATTGAGTTCATCAACATTTACTTTCAAATTGCTTATATTGAACATGAGATAGTCTTTGATATATATGACGTACTAACTAGAGCCTGCATATATCAGTTCATTGTTACTTTGTTCTCAGGCAGAGATTCTACTTGGTTATCTTTGTTGGCTATAAGTTGGACTGTCTGTTCTGGTGGTGATCTGTGAAGGGGGAAACTTGTCATTATCTGATTATCCTTTAGCCTCTTCAAAACCCCAGGTCACCGGGGATGTCTCCCCTAGGCCTCACCTCCCTAAAGAGAAAGAACCTTCCCATCATGGTGACATTGGGTGGGATAGGTTCCTGTTACGCCAGTTTGGCCCTCTACTTTATAGCCTTTCTTCCTAGCTACAAACTGTGTCATAACAAGTCAGATGAACCTATGAATCCTCCTATTATGTTACAAGCTGATCACTTTAGGGCCCAGTATGACGAACACCTGCCCTTCTTCATGACCTTGCTAATGAATAATAAAAGCCTTAACAATTGGATGTTAGATTCAGGGGTCGGTGCTCACATGATGTCTCTCAAGGTCATGCAACAATTAGGCCTGAAAGTCACACGACCTTACATAAATGTGTGTGGCTTCGAATCCAAAGGCATACCCACACATGGAGTAGTTTAAAATGTGGAAGTTTGCCTTAAAGAGTACCCTTAGAAAGTAATCCACATTGACATTGTGATAGTATATGTCCCAGATGTGTGGGGAATGTTGTTGTCTAGGAAATTTTCCTCAATGTTGGGTGGCACCCTTGAGATGGACCTCACTTATGTGAATTTACCTTTGAAAAATGGAACAATAGGCCTTCTCCCAAATGTGCCAGTAACCGGAACCCATGTGGAAGAAACTAGTCACCCCATCAAAAATAACAAAGCACACGAGCAAGTCATGGGAGATCTTCCTAAATCTTCTCCTAAAGATGTGCCCTTTGCAAAAAAGAAAGATCAGATATAATGGCCCACAAAAGAAAAATACCTGTAACTCCTAGACACGTATAAAGATAGGGAAGCTAGGACCGTAAAGTTAGCAGGAAAAGTTGACATACTGATTCAGCCTTCCCAACAACAAGTCTTTACAGCAGAATCCCACCCACCTCCGTCTACACAGTAAACCAAGGTTGTTCAAGGAATGACCAATTCCAAAATAAGAGAGTACATAGAGGGGGACATAGTATGGATGTGGGATACGAATAAAGGGGAGCCTTCTAATGTCAAAGGAAGTACTAAATTTTGACTTGGCCCTTTCAAAGTTGGAAAAAGGTCTGTTAATGACTCTTATTACCTCTCTACATTGGAAGGACGAAGACGCACAGTGCCGGTCAGCGGGCGCCTCCTCAAACCCCACCAAGGTGGGGGGACCTGACTTGACAGGTAAGTATAGGTAAGTAGGTAGGCATTTTGCATTCATGTATTATACCATTTGCATTGCATATTAGTTTGCTTTGACTTTCACACTTTTGATTGTTTTATTTCAGTCTTATATATATTATATGTATGCTGGGGTGGCATTACCACCCCAATTGGTTACTAATGTTTCTATTGAGATAAAGTAGGTAAACAGGTTATGCCAAAGATGGTGAGGTTCTCATGCACTCTACGGTGAGCACATGTCCCCGAGTTGGAGCCAGATGTTATCCCCCAATTTTAGGGATAACTAAGAGATCATGTCTCAAGGCCCACAGTTCCTATACATGGAGTACCGAGAGCAAGATTGACTTTAATGATTCATTATGCCATGTGTTGAGTTAGAATGAGCACGAGGATGAGGTTAGACACCTAAATTATCAAGTTGCTTTGAGAGAGAGTGTTTAAGCTAAGTTAGGTTTTTAACATAACTTGCAAACAAGTAGACTAGTGCCATTTTCTCCTTCTTTGGGAAAATGGAGTCAATGCAACACTAAAATCAAAGCTAAAAGCAAGAGTATATTGAAGGTTTGAAGGCCTAGGGTTATCCCCTCATCTACCTAGGTCCAAAAATTCTAGGGAGAAACCCTATGGTTTATTCTCTCATAAACCCTAGGTTTTGTCTCGCTTCTTCTCTAGCGTCTAGCAAGGATATTGAATGGAAATAGGTCAAACCCTAAAGTTTATCCTCTTATAAACCCTATGTTTTAACCTCAAAGAGAATGTTAGGGGGATGTCCTCTCACAATCCCTAATCTCATCCTTGCATGCTTCAACAAAGTTGAGGTAGATGCAACAAGAGAAGGGGATAACCACTCTTAATCCTTCCTTAGGGTTTCAAAATTATTCAAGGATAACATGCAACTATTACCTCTCTAATATAACATTTCACCAAATATACCAAGAACAATACTTAAACTTGCAAAGAGTACTTACTAGTCAAGTCGCTATGCATGAGGAAACCCTAGTCTGATGAAGAATCCACCAAAACAAGAAAAATCATCCACAATATCACTCCAATGGTGCGCACAAGACCTCCACAGTGAAATAAGAGAGAGAGAAGATGAGCAATAGTGATGTATTACAAATGGTGAGTTATGATTTACAAAATGAAGCGCTAGCCTCTTTATATGAGGCAAACCTATATCTCTCAAGAAGCCCTAAAAACATAATAAATCCATGATACAAGTGAGATATTTCTACGCCGACCCCTCAAGTAGCCTCAAACAATAGATAAACATGGTAATACACCAAAATATACCCTCCAAGGTCACACGTGTGGGTGACGTCATGCTCCAAGACGGTGGAAAGGCTCTTTTGAAGGCCACTTCTCTCCAAGATAGGTGCAATGCATGGTGAAGTGTCATGTCTCGTCATCAAAGGTCATGTAAAGTGCCTCAAATCATCAACCAAGGATGCCCTTATGATGGGGTTGGCCCCACATGTTGGAGATACTTCACACACACCTAGGATTTCTTTTTCCTAAGGTTTTCCCTATGTTTATTAGTCATTATTCAGTCTCCTATAGTTTAGGGAGAATATTCCTTTTCCTACATTCTAGGAGAATATTCTCTTCAGCTCACACTTCAGTTTGATCAATTAAGAGGAGTCTAGATGCCACATTGGGATCATCACCATGCAAAATTTGGGATCATCACCAACTAATGCGCATTATCCTTGGGATTATCACCAAACTAGTGCATTACTCATGATTCCCTCATCTCCTCCACACTTCACTATGTTTCAGTCAATTAACTGAAGACTGAGAGACTAGTTAACTGAGACTAGGTGGCAATTTACTCCTGTAATTGTCGGTGCATGTCTAGATCACTCTAGACCACCACTATGGCACCTTGGTTCTCCTCCAGTGCACTTTAGTTGAGTTATACATAGTATATCATGTGTAAATTATCATTCATTGATTTGGTTAATGCAAATTCTTTGTTCTCACTCTCTCGTTTCTCTCTTCTCTCATTTTTCTACAAACTGTGTATGTCATTTGCTATATAGATCTTATCTTTTCAAGTTCATTCACATTTACATGGTATCAGAGCCGACAAATTGCTAGGAAAAAGACACACCAGATTATTTTTGCAGATATCGAAGATTGAAGACAGCGGGAAAAATGGAATTTTGAAAAGAATTCATTCTTATACCGTACAATTTATTTGCATGGAAGGAGAATATGATAGTGCATCTTCGAAGGAGAGGATTATACAGGTTAAACATGGACAAAGAGACCGAACCAACATCAGCCATAGAAAAATCCAAGTATCTGAATTGAATGGATGAAGCGTTAGGAACTATTTGCAGTCTCATTTCTCCTGAACTCCTCTTTAACATATCCTCTTATAAAACACCCAATGAAGCCTGGACCACCATGGAAGGGATTTTTGGCAAAGAGGATGAGATGAGGGGACACATGTTGAAGGTGGAATTTCTCACTTTGGATCCAAAAACCTTCGACAATCTCCAATATTTCTTTACCAATGTAATGTTTCCAAGCCAAGGTGCCAAGAACATTGCGTTTTTCATGAATTTTTAACTATTTTTTGGTTGTGGCATTTCGTCAAACAGTTTGTTGATTTGGTCTTTTAGGTTGTACTAGGGTTTATGATGATGGTTGTTATGTGTGTTTGCAGCAATAATCAAATAGATGTAGCAATGGAACATACCTCAACAAGATGCAAGATCAACAATACAAGAGACAACCCAAAAATACCTCTGATATGATATTATTCATAATAGAAGAAGACCCTGATATAATGGATCTGCAGATATGGTACAATATAGCTAAGAGCTAAGAGCAAAGTGAATATGATCCTCGAGTAAGATCAAGAATAGAAGCTACAAGCCCCCAAAGGCCATATGGCTGCAATAGATGAAGAACAAGATGAGATCTCTGCCCTCTGAAGTGCCAAACCTCCAACTGGATAAGTTGCGCCCTACTGGAAGACTGAATACACCCAACAATTCAGCCTAGCTGCTAGAGGCCTCCAAACACTCTGAAAATCACTGGAAGTGTAGATCAGTCCAAGGTCACACCACTAATGAAGTCTCAGGCTTATCTGTGAAGATATGGTCTTCCAAATGAACGATCTCCTAACTGGCATGCACCCTCCTAGATGACTGAAGACCAAATAATTCGTCCCTCCTCCTACTTGGCACCAATAGCAAGCAAAACCCTCTAGAATAGGTGATCTAGAGTCTAGAAGGAAGATAGAATAGTTCCCCAGCTGAATAATGTATCTTGGGCCCTCCTCCTGAGTAGATCCACTCCAAAGTTGTGCTATCCTCTTGGGGAAATCATCCCACTCTCAATATAAACCAAAGCTCCACCAAAATACACCCCGGTGGAGCCAAGAAGGGTGCTATGGCCTCTAAAAAGATAACCTAGTAACTAGATTCACCAAAAGCTCTTCTCCTTGGCCAAAACGAATTGTTCTAGCTCCACAAATGCACCCCCCTTGCTGGAAACCCTCAATGGTGCATCCTCTCTTTTTATGTAATCGTGGCTGCTATAGAACCCCTCTGAAGTTGAGTAGATCTGATGTAGAATGGCAAGGGAGGAATCTTCTACGTCCATGACCAAGCTTGGATCAAGATAGGTGGGATCTTTCACCACCGAGTTGATCTCTAGGGTTTGTTAAGTCAAAACCCTCAAAACCCCCAAGAGCATGGGCTCACTAGAAAGAAGCCAGATATCAAATGATAAACAACATGAATGAGAGAATAGAGACCCGTGTCTCTCTTTTATCCTTCCTGCTCAACTTGTCCCTCCAAAGTGACTTTTACTTTATTTATTATTAATTAATTAATTAAATCACTTTAATTAATTAATTAACTATTTTACCTTTGAAGGTAAATCCTTTCCATAGCAACACGTTGCCTTCTAAACCCTCTTGTCTTAGTTTTATTCTATCTTCTCAGCTAGTCGTCATTTCCATTGAGTTAAGGAAGTAGGAGAGAGCACCAAGGCCTAGTTCCCCTACACCAAGGTGAGCCTCTCTCCCCTAAGGGTTTTGACTTTGAGTCCTTGCCCCAGCAACACTTCAAAGATTCACCTTCTAGTCCTTAGCCGTACTATCTTTTGATCCTTTAGCTCCTGCGTCCTCTACTTTTGACTCCATTAACCCTAAGGCACTGATCTAAAGACCTCTTGATTTGAGTAAACTTGATCACAAAACCACTCTCAATACTCTGAATGAAACCCTAACTACTCTAACCCTAGCTTAAAACTAATCCTACTAACTAAGTGCTGCCGTCATCTCTTGCTATTAACACCCTTATGCAGCTAATCATTCCATTTATGAGCAATTGTATGGTTATTTTAAGGCATTATTTAATGAAGTGTTGATCGGTTACATTGAATGCCACACTTTCCTGATATTTATTGAAGAAGCGACATTATATATCATTGCTGCTTTTATAAACATTGACTTCATCAATTTTTATTATACAATTGTTTATATATGAGATAGTCATCGATTTATATGAAGTACTAACCATGCAAGCAAGCTTGCACATGTAGTTTATTGTTGCTTTGTTCTCGGGCAGGGATACTTCTTGGTTATTACTTCTGGTTATTTTTTGGGGGGGCTATAAGACAGAATTTATGAACAGGTGGTGACTTGTGAGAGGGATTACTATCACTTTGCTATGCTAAAACCTTTTTTCCCTTCTCAAAACCTCTAGTTACCGGGGACGTCTCCCGTAGGATTCACCTCCCTAAATAGAAATAACCTTCCCATCGAGGTGACAGTGGGTGGGATTGGTTCCAGTTATGCCAGTTTGCCTCTCCAATCTCTAGCCTTTTATCCTTGCTACAAACTGTGCGATAACATTTTGGCATTGTTGTCGGGGAACACTGAGTCAAACCTTCCTCAAGATGACAACTTTTTGGTAAGCCTTACCTCTAGAAGCCTTATCTTAGAAGCTTACTTGGCAACTCCACTTAGGGTGTTTTCCCTTTATCTTTTGATGATTTCAAGAAAATCATTTGGCGACTTTACAAGTAGCTAATGACGACCCGTAGTGGGCGTCAGTATATACCTTCATATACTACTATGACCTCTACAAATCCTGTCACCCCCGTGAGTTCTCCCAAATGGTCTCATGAAGAACTCTTTGGCCCTTTAGCCTTAGCTAACACCCAAGAGGGGTTACATGATCTACCCAATAACGTCGAATCCTGGATACCTAAGTTTTCAAGAGAAAAGGGATCCTGTGGAAACTCTCATTGGACCAAGTTTTGTGAAGGGTTTCATTTTCACCAATCCAGACAAGAACACCCTGATGTCTTTTTAAGGCTCTTTGTGAGCTTACTCATCGGAAGTGCCAGAAAATGGATTAACAAACTCCTAAAAGGAAGCATCAAAACCCCCGAAGATCTTGAACAAATCTTTTAAAAAATTTGGTGTGAAAAGGAAAGCATGGATTCCCTTTACTCTCAATATACTGATATTTGCAAGGGTTCCAGCGAGGGCATTAGGGATTTCAATGATAGGTTCAATCTTCTTCTAAAAAAAGGTATGACCTAACTTAAACTTCGAAGAAGCTATCCTCCAACACTATTTGAACTCATTGGAAGGAATTTTGCAGTTTACTCTCAAAGATCGGTCACCCTCAACTCTAGAAGAAGCACAAGATTTCGCTTACCAGATTGAGAGGAACCTTGAATTCGAAGACTACATCTATTAGGTTAATCTCTCGCAGAATTACTCCTCTCATGCAGAAGGAAGAATTGCAATGTATCAACTAAAAGGAAAGGTGTCTATGTGGTGGGACCAACTTGTGCAGGTGCAACACATTAAAGAGAAAAATGTTACTTGGAAGGAATTCAAGAAACACTTTGAAAAGAAATATTTAACTAAGAGATACTATGACCGAAAGATGAAAGAGTTATTTGAGCTCAAATTGGGTAGCATGACCATTAATGAATATGAACAAAGGTTTTTGGAATTGTTGAAGTATGTCCCTTTCATCAAAGATGAGACTGTCAAAATTCAAAGGTATCTGAGTGCACTGCCATCTTCCATCAATGACAAGATCTAGTATGATGATCCTAAAACTATGGAAGAAACTACAAGGAGAGAAAAATGCTTATATGAGAAGCAAAGAGAAAATCCCACTTTCCGGAAGGCTTGGGAGGACAAGAAGAAGTTCAAGAAAGAGCAGAGGCGGAAGGGAAACAAACCTCCCTTTTTCAAAAACAGTCCTCAAGGACAACCATCTTTTAGAGAGCAGAGAATGGTTGAGGTAGGGGGACAAAGGCCAAGGCAGACACCCATTCAATGTTAGGGTTGTCAGGGAGACCACAAGTATAGAGATTGTCCCCACAAAAATGGAAAAGTGAGAGCTGTCCACAATGTTCAACAAGCAGAAACAATGGAGGACATGGGAAGTAGAATACCAAGGATCTATGCAGACCTGGACAACAATCAAGCTGAGTTTCAATCACACATGATTGAAGTTGAAGGTATGATCAATAACCATGCCTCTACTATTTTAATTGATTCAGGGGCTAGTCATAGTTATATAGATCCCAAGATGGTGGAAAGTTTGCATTTTCCAAGAAACAAGCATGGAAAATATTGGTTAGTGTAGCTGGCTATAGGAGCCAAAAGAAAAGTTACTGAAATGGTTAAGTCATGTCTCATGGACATGAATGGACTAAGCACAAGGGCATATTTGAACATCTTACCTTTAGGTTCCTATGATTGTCTAATTGGTATGGACTGGTTGGACCAACACCATGCCATTTTATACTGCCATAACAAGGCATTCTCTTGCTTGGATGAGGAAGGAAATCGGAGAACAATCCAAGGAATTCCAAAAGCAATTGCTATCAGAGAAATCTCAACAATGCAACTGAAGAAGTGCTACGGGAAAGGCTGTCAAATATTTGCAACCCATATGGAGGAAGCATCTAAGGATAAAGTACCAAATCTTGAGGATCATGCAGTCCTAGAATATTTTGAAGATGTGTTCAAGGAGGTACCAGGACTACCTCCAAACATAGATATTGATTTCTCGATAAACCTGATGCCTGGAGCAGCTCCAATGTCAAAAAATCCTTATAGAATGAGTACACCAGAGCTGAAGGAACTCCAAATGCAGCTTGAAGAGCTTCTGAAGAAAGGGTATATATGCCCAAATGTATCACCTTGGGGTGCCCCAGTCGTGTTCGTGAAGAAGAAAGATGGGACATTAAGATTGTGCATTGATTTCAAACAGTTGAATAAAGTGACTATAAAGAACAAGTATCCTCTACCAAGGATTGATGATCTCTTTGATCAATTGAAGGATACAAATATATTTTCGAAGATAGATCTCAAGTCAAGGTACCATCAGATAAGAATTAAATAGGAATATATAAGAAAGACCGCCTTTAGGACAAAGTATGGTCATTATGAGTTCACAGTGGTGCCATTTGGGTTATCAAACGTGCCCGTTGTTTTTATGTTCTTAATTAATGGTGTTTTCAGGGAATATTTGGACAAGTTTTTCATTGTCTTTCTGGATGAAATCCTTGTATATTCCAAGTCAAAGGAAGAGCATGAGCATCATTTGAAGATGGTGTTGCAGGTGCTAAGAAATCATTTGTTGTATGCCAAATTGAGCAAGTACTCATTTTATCAAAACATAATTCACTACTTGGGGCGTATCATTTCAAAGAATGGGATAGTCGTGGATCCTGAGAAGATAGAAGCCATTAGAGAATGGTCAGCGCCGAAGAATGTGACAGAAGTCAAATCCTTCATGGGTCTAGTTGACTATTACAGAAGGTTCATTGCAGGGTTCTCAAGAATAGCTCACCCCATCACTTTCTTACAAAGGAAGGGGAAGAAATTTCGACGGACAGAAGAATGTGAGAGAATCTTCTAGCAATTGAAGCAGTTGTTAACCAGTGCTCTAATTCTAAATATTTCATATCCGAATGAGGATTTCATGGTTTGCATAGATGCATGTAAGGAAGGACTGGGAGGAGTCCTCAGCCAGAATGGGTTTGTAATATGTTATGAATCTAAAAAATTGAAAGAGCATTGTTATCCCCGATATCTAGGGATAACTAGGAGATCATGTCTCGAGGCCCACAGGTCCTAGACATGGAATACTAAGAGCGGGATTGACTTGAGCATGGCCCTGGAGGGCCCATCTCTTTTTCTTCTTCGTCAGATTTGTCCTGTCAGCAGTAGTAGCTTCCATCACCACCGGCCTGGGCTTGCTTCAGAGAAGACTCTTGCTCCATGAGGTAATTGGTCC
>JZKD02S0061746.1:195626-209825 GCA_000966675.3 Picea glauca
ATTGCTACACTAGTTCCTCTTTTTCTTGAGTTAGTTTGAAACATAAATTGAAGAAAGAAAACGTCCTAGGCCTAATTAATTTTACACCTAGGGTTTGACTCTTAGGGTTTGAAAAACCTTGGCCCCAAACAACACTTTTCATCCCTAGATTTATGTTTTATAGCTAGCCGTTTTGCGAAAGAGTCTTACGGAAAGAGGGAGGAGCATGAGGCCTAGCTTAAGCTACACCGGAATGAGCCTCCTCCCCTTAGGATTTTGACTTGGTGGCCTTGCCATTGCAGCACCATTAAGCCTAACTCTCTCGTCCTTAAGTTTAAATCTTTCCAAGCCTTTAGCCTCTCTCTTTGACTCCATTTACCCAAGGCACTAGTCTAAGAATGCAACATTGAGTCTTTTGTGCTAAAACAATCTTTCTTGCTTTCAAAAATTGAAACCCTAACTAACCCTAGCGACCTACTAACCCTAACCTTAAGATGACGTCATGCCTATTTTGAACTCTTGTTTGGATTAAAATGTTGTGGCATTGTCATCCATTGATAGACTTTGAGGTATTGGTTATTTTCATTGGCCTAATTAGCAAAACGTCCATCTCATCGTCTAGCAAAACTAACCTAGAACAAGCTTGACGTCACCCTCTAGTAGGCATAGTGACGCAGCAACAATATTTATATATGAGCATATTTAATGCATTGTGAACATAAAGATTGATTTTATACATTGAATGCAAGCATCATTTTGTATTTATTAAAGAAGTAATATTATATGTCATTGTCTTTATTTGCAATCATTGACTTCGCCAATAATTACATGCTATTATTGCTCATATATATTGAAGATAGTCATTAGCAATTGAAGTACTAACCATTGCTTGCACATTTTAGTTTTATTTGCCTTGTCTCGCAAACAGGTGCCCTTTTCAGTGGAATATCTTCTTTTTGACTATCTTTCTTGGCAGTAATCTGTGAAAGGAAACCTTCATCTTGATCCTTTAAACCTTGAGACCTTTCAGAACCCCAAATTACTAGGGACGTCTCCCTTGGGATTAGCCACCCTAAATAGAAAGAGCTCCCCATCGAGGTGACAATGGGTGGGGAAGCTCCTGTTACGCCAGTTTGAGTCTTACTTCCAAGCTACTAAACCTATCCTACAAACTGAGCGATAACAAGCATGAAAATCTCTATGCCACTCATGATTTGGAGTTGGCAGCCATTGTACACGCTCTAAAGAAATGGAGAAATTACCTCATGGGAAAGAGGTTTGAACTTAAGATAGACCATCATAGTCTGAAGTATCTATTTGATCAACCAACTCTGAATGCTAAGCAAAGTAGGTGGTTGGAATTCCTCTGTAAGTATGACTTTGATATCAAGCACATCAAAGGAATGGAGAACCAAGTGGCTGATGCACTCAACAAGAGAGTGCATGAACTACATGCTACAACCATAAGCATGTATCAGACAGATTTTCAAGGTAGAATCTCTGAGGCTGCAAATTCAAATTTGCAGTACATGGAATTAGTAACAAAATTGCAACAAGGTAAAATGTAGCAGAAGGTTGAGGATTATGAATTGGGAATTGATAGAATCCTTCGGTATAGAAACAGAGTCTATGTACCCAACTCTTGAGAATTGAGGAGAGCGATTTTAAAAGAGATGCATAATGTGCCTTATGCAGGACACCCAGGATATCAAAAAACAGTTTCAGCAGTTAAGAGCCAATATTATTTTCTAGGCATGAAGCATGAGATTGTTGAATACATAGCTAAATGCTTATAATGTCAAAGGGTAAAGGTTGAGCATAGACACCCAGCTGGTTTGCTACAACCATTACCCATTCTTGAGTGAAAGTGGGAAGTGGTGACAATGGTTTTCATCACAGGATTACCCAAAACAAATAATCAACATGATTCCATTATGGTGGTGGTGGATAAGCTTACTAAAGCTGCCCATTTTATTCCATTGAAGACTACTCACAAGCTAGCTAATGTTGTCGATATTTATATGAGGGAAGTAGCACCATTGCATGGCATACCCAAGACAATTGTGTCTGATAGAGACTCAAAATTTACCTCAAAGTTCTAGAAGGGGTTATTCAAAGGGTTTGGAACAAATCTGAACTTCAACACTGCCTATCATCTTGAGTCTGATGGAAAGACAGAGAGGGTAAACCAAGTGATAGAAGATATGTTAAGAATGTATGTGATGGAAAAACCATCTAAATGGGAGGATTATCTACACTTGGTAGAATTTTCTTACAACAATGGGTATCAAGCATCACTAAAGATGAGCCCATTTGAAGCACTTTATGGCATAAAGTGCAACACCCCAGTAAGTTGGGATAACCCAGCTGATAAGGCAGTGGTTGGGCCAGAGTTTCTTAAGGAAATGGAAGAGAAAATGCTGAAGATTAAGCAGAATTTGAAGGTTGCCCAAGACAGACAGATAAATTTACGTTGATAAGAACATAAACCACAGGGAGTTTAAAGTGGTGATCATGTTTTCTTGAAAGTAAAAGCCAACATAAGTTCCCTGAAGCTAGGAAACTGTTCCTAGTTGGCAACTAGATATTATGGACCATTTGAAATCCTAGAAAGGATTGGACTAGTTGCTTATATGCTTGCATTGCTTGCATCCATGGTTGTTCATAATGTATTTCATGTTTCATTGCTCAAGAAGTATGTACCTGATCCTAATCATGTGATTGATTGGAATGTGATTCAGGTGGAGCAAGAAGGCACCTTGCAAGTGCATCCGGTGCGCATATTGGACAAGAAGAGAAAGAAGCTCTGGAATCGAGCCATAGGGCTTGTAAAGGTCCAAAGGACCTGGTACGTTGCTAAGGATGTGACATCAGAGCATGAGGATGCTATGCGGGCAGAGTACCCGCATCTTTTTGAAGATTTTGAAAATCTTGTTGATATTATGTAAATGAGTTGCATTGAGGACAGTGCAAAAATAAGGGGAGGGGATTGTAATACCCCAGGCCAAGCCCTTGTGAAATGTACTGATGTTTGTAGGTTGGTGAGCCGAGTGTTGATAAGCTGGTAGGCTTATGTGTTATAGGTCGAAGAACCTGGATGCTAAGGCCAATAAGCTTGATTTTTGTATATGTAATTATGCAAATCATTAATAAAAATTATACATCGATGCGTGTAGAATGACCATGAAGAAAGAGTGATGGGGGATGAAGCTTCACCAGGTAGGGAAAGGGATGGGACTGAGAGGCTAATCTAGAGGGCTTAACCCAAGGGAATATTATAATATATTCCTGAAAAATGAAAATATTAAAGTGGGGAAAAATAAACTGTAGTGTCCCCACTTTCGGACATCATTACATTATAGAGGGTTATGGTGACCAGAGTAGCTAGTTGGATATTATAGCGAGTACATGAGTTATTGAGGGATATTTTGGGGTCTAGCTTGCATCGCTCATCCTATTTCATCATTATGATCGATTCCGCACGGATTGGATTTGGTTCCGTTGCATTCCGACAATTTCCATGATTTTGAGTATTTTGAGCTATAAGTCAATTAAATTCACTTAAGAGGTCATTTTGGGCATAATACTTGGAGGAACCTCTCAGTGTAATAGCTCATTGGAATCAGGAGGAGAAACACTATAGGATAGGATGGTGAGAAGTGACTTTTAGTGGCCAGGGAAGCCACGAGGAGAGATAAGGCACTTTTCAGAGGTAAAAATGTTAATTAATTAATTAAAGTGATTTAATTAATTAATTAATTAATAATTAAAAAATAAAAGTCACTTTGTAGAGACAAGGGGATGTAGAAAGTATAAAGAAGAGGCAAGGGCCTCTATTCTCGCATTATTCATGTATGTTTATCATTTTGATATCTGGCTTCTAGCTAGAGAGCCTATACCTTGGGGGTTTTGAGGGTTTTGACTTAACAAACCCTAGAGGACGATACAATGGTGAAATATTCCACCTAGCTTGTCCCAAGCTTGATCTCAGAGATGCAATACTCTCCCACACTATTCTAGTTCAGATCTACTCAGTGCAGGAGGGTTCTACACCAACCACATGCACATGAAGAGAAGGAGGGCGCACCATTAGGGGTTTCCAGCAAGGGGGGTGCACCATCCATTGAGGGAAGTTCATTCCAGGTGATTGGTAAGGCTTCTAGAGATTCTAGAACCTGGGTTTTCATTGCAAGGTAGTGGCCATTAGATCTAGTGCATTCCGATGTAGTTTTATGTGTCATTTGATTTATTGGATGCATGGGACGAATTGGAGGAGAGGAGCACACTTCATAAAGTGATTTCAGCCATTTGGTAGATCAGATCTTCATCATTTCGCTTGGAAATTCACCAGGGAAGTAACCAAGCCCCGGTCTATCATTCTAGTGGTTTTGTGGAGCATTTGGAGGCCTCTAGGAGACAAACCAAATTATCTGGGGTTTCAGGCATCCAGGGGGTGCACCATTCCTTGGAGGAGAGTCAGATCCATGAGTTTGAGAGGGATCTTGGAGATTTGAGCACTTGGGTTGTTCTTACCTTTACCTGATCTATTGTTTAGCATAATTACCAAAGTGATTGGACATATTTGGTAGCAGAGCCAAATTGTTGAGGCTATTCAATGATCCAACAGGGCATGGCACCTTCCAGCTTGGGGGTTGACACTTCCTACGGCCCAGATCTTTCTTGTATTGGTATTCATGGTGTATTCATCCTTTGGAGGCTTATAGTATCTTCTTGGATCATTTTGTAGTAGCTCTTATTATGTTATTAGATCCATCTGTTGAGCATTCCAGATCGACATCTTCATTGTATTAGGTTCATCTATTTGTGAATAAATAAGATCTGAGGTGTTTTGGCTTGTCTATCATATTGTTGATCTTGCATATGGTTGAGGTATGTTCCATTACAGTGTCTCTTGTTTATTGCTACAACACACATTAAAATCATCAGTAAAAGCCTAAGGATGAAATCAAGAGGCCAACCTACAAATAAACACATACAAACAAGTAAATCAACAAGTGTTTGATGAAATACCGCAACCAGTAAAAGTTCAAAAAAAGAGAGACCAAAACCATGATGTTCCTGGCATGTTGGCTTGGGAACATTACAGTGGTATCAGAGCATAGACTCCTGCCAGCCTGAGGGGTCTTACACAAGGAGAAATGGATGAGATATCCTTTGAGATAACATACTTGGAGATAAAATATTTTGGCCTTAGAAAGGAAACTAGGGCTCAAATAACCTTTCCTCAATATGTAGCCTTAAGAAATCCCATTTGGAGTGAAGAGGATGTTTTACACGGGATCATCATAGCAGAGGAAAAGAGAGCTAGAGCAGTTAGATGGATGGAAGAACAAAGAACACCCACACCCATTAGGAGCACACAACTTTGCTATAGTTGCAAGGTGCCTTGGGAATCATATCGTTGGTGTATGGGTAAGGGTAAGAAGCATATTATTGAGGTACACTATGACAGTGAGGATGAGGTGTGTGAGGACACAGAGCTAGAGCTAGATGCTTATTTGGAGTAGTGCGATGATGCTAGTACAAAGGCTAGTGATTCTGACATGCTTGAGGAGGATAGTGACTGTTGCACACTTGCAGATACTAATGATTATGGCACGCTTGGGGAGGATGGTGGCCCTTGTGTAGTGGATAGACAATCGAAGGAACATGATGAAAGCACCTACATTGCAACAAACATATCACATGGTTTTGATGACCCTACACCTCAGTAGAGTAGAGACACTAGTGGGGATTCACATGTGTTAGCACCGAGAGATGACGACCTTCCTAGGAGGGTCGTGACACATTTGTCATTTATTTAGACACCCATTATAGCCACGTCACAAGAGGATATCAATGGCATTTCAGATGTGATGGAGGAGCCATGTGTGAGGGATACACACCATGGACATATGGATCCCCAGACCCAGGAGGAGAGACATGACTTGGAGACAGTGGACCTTATACATACCTATCAACATGAGGAGATTGAGTCACCACTTTCAGAGACTCCATTAGTTGAGCAGACTATGGAGACTTATAGCTTGATGGGACACTCACTTCCAGGACTAGCCTGTAGTGATGAAGATGTACTCTTCATTGATCATGATGATCATAGCATGTGTTTGGACACATCTATATGGGATCCAGGTGCAGTTGATAGTAGTAGGGTGAGTGCACAGGAGGATACAACTGCTCATACAGGATACAGTGTGATTCAGAGGGAGATAGCATATAGTGATGAGGTGCAGTGGCATACAGGAGGACCCAGTGGCACAATAGACAGTGGGTAGTTCAACACTTTATCTTTTGTAGAGAATGTTGTTGGGGATTCCAATGTTGGCACTAGCAGTGAGAGATATGAGGTGGCACCCCAGCATGACTATGACCAGGAATCACACTACTTGATAGGGAAGTTGAGATTCAGTGAGGATATGACCATGGCAGCCACCAGGCGCATTGATGACATGCATGCATTGGTGATGGATTACTATTGGAGGACATCAATGGCACATGGTAGTTCGGATGAGAGATTTGCCATGGATGACTTTCATACTCTCAGGGAGAGAGTATATGTGATGAGGATCGAATACCAGCAGTTGTTGATAGACATAGACTACCTATTGAGGATTGGTGTGATGTATCATGAGGATCTGAGGGAGCAGGAGTCGGAGGTGGACAAACTCACTCAGGAGTTGGAGAGCACTTGAGGATTCTTGAGTAGCACACAGACAACCCTTCAAGAATCAGAGTCCAAATCAGAGGAGCCTCCTAAGGAGATTTGTTAGAGATCCACTTCATCTATCTTTATGAATACTCGGATATGTCAGTCAGTCACATTGCCAGAGGATGTTGGTGGTCTAGCAGAGGAGCACTAGTTGATAGAGGACACTTCCATTTGGGTTTTGAGAGTGGTTGACCTCCAGAAAAGGGTTGATCTAGTAGTATGCCCAGGATCTATGATCCGGCATGAGTATACGGGAGATGGCATGAGTATAACGGAGCATACAGTGGTGAGTGATAGCTCACAGATACATGCCAAGATGTATGGTGGGATTCAAAGGGGTGTATTGCCTTGCAGGGAGGAGAAACACTTAGGGGAGTATGCATATGTCACTCCTTTGCAACATCACATAGTTATGAGATCCCACCTTCATCGTTTCAACAGTTGCATGGTAGATGAGAGATGGAGATTGGTTTACCAACAGTTGGGGGAGCTACCTCTGGTTGTACTGGATGGTTGGGATTCACTGATGACCACAAGAGAGTATTTATCATGGATACCGATGGATGAGCTTTTGGTCGAATCCTTGGGATTGACCAAAGCATGTGATACCTCCTAGTCCTACAGTCAGCTGCAGATGTTTCTGTTAACCTGTCCTGACACTTTTATCATATACAACAACATGAGGAGGGATATGTTGTGGCTGAGGGCATGGAGAGTGAGTAGGCTAAGACCACATGACATGAGTAATTTTATGGCATACAACATGTCAGAGGTGGACTGTAATAGGCAGACAGTTGAGAATTGGTGTGTGATGGTGAGCATCATAGGCCAAGTGGCAACAAATGAGCACATAGGGCGTCCGACAATGATCAGTCCAACACAGGAGTAGCTAGAAGAGAATGGAAGTGATAAACTTTCAAGTTTGCCATGGGATCCGGGAGTTCACTTGGTTAGCAGGATGTTTCACTACGTGATGACCCAGGTTGTGCCAGAGAGCCACATACGCTACCATGGGTTGGTTTGGAGTGGGCCCACAGGGATTTGTCCAATAGAGTGAGACAACTTTTCACTCTTGATCATCATCATCGGACATGGAGATGGTTCGATAAGTACTACTTCCACAGAGATGTCTGTACAGATGCAGTTTCTGGACAACAGGTCCAATTTTCACAGGTACTTCAGTTTGAGGATCCATGAGTGGAGGATCCAATATATAGATATGGAGCAGTCAGGCATGGTCAGAGTAGTGCAGGGCCAACATGGTGATCTACGATAGAGGTTAGCATGGGATCCAGGGATTGCAGGTTTGAGCATTTATCTGACTGACAAGGGCGAGTGGACCTTTGCAGGGGAAAGTTGTTTGGACTTTCCATTGAGATTCAGTGTTGAGGGGAGCACATCACTTGAGGGTGTCTCACGGAGGTGTTGGAGTACCTCATTCTGGCATCAACATGAGAAATTGATGGAGGTCGTGTTGATATTGGTAGGGGCTTGGAGGATGGATTCATTCTGATATGAGGCCATGTGTCATGTGTAGGAGATTCATAGGGTTGACATATTTCAGGACTATGCTTCACAGGATATTGTAGTTCACTTCCTGATATGGGATCTAGGTGGTGGAGTTTAGGATAGTTCATCTTTGGATGGGGTCTACTGTGTGTCCCACAAGTGGACATGGGATCCTGGTATTATACTTGGAGGGATTTGGTTATTGCTTGAGGACAAACAATATTCTAGCAGGGAGGACTGTAATGTCCCCACTTTGGGACATAATTACATTACAGAGGGTTATGGTGACCAAAGTAGCCAGTTGGGGATTATAGCAAGTACAGGATCTATTGAGGGATATTTTGGGGTCCAACTTACATCGCTCATCCTATTTCATAATTATGATCCATTCCGAATGGATTATCTTTGGTTCCGTTGCATTCCGACGATTTCCATGATTTTGAGTATTTTGAGCTATAAGTCAATTAAATTCACTTAAGATGTCATTATGGGCATAATACTTGGAGGACCCTCTCAGTGTAATAGCTCATTGGAATCAGGAGGAGCAACACTACAATATAGGATGGTGAGAAGTGACTTTCAGTGGCCAGGGAAGCCACGAGGAGAGATAAGGCACTTTTCAGAGGTAAAAAGGTTAATTAATTAATTAAAGTGATTTAATTAATTAATTAATAATTAAAAAAGAAAAGTCACTTTGGAGAGACAAGGGGATGCAAGAAGTATAAAGAAGAGGCAAGGGCCTCTATTCTCGCATTATTCATGTATGTTTATCATTTTGATATCTGGCTTCTAGCTAGAGAGCCCATACCTTGGGGGTCTTGAGGGTTTTGACTTAACAAACCCTAGAGGACGATTCAATGGTGAAATATTCCACATAGCTTGTCCCAAGCTTGGTCTCGAAGATGCAATACTCTCCCAAACCATTCTAGTTCATATCTACTCAGTGCAAGAGGGTTCTACACCAGCCACAAGCACATGAAGAGAAGGAGGATGCATCATTGGGGGTTTCCAACAAGGGGGGTGCACCATCCATTGAGGGAAGTTCGTTCCAAGTGATTGGCAGGGCTTCTAGAGATTCTATCACCTGGGTTTTCATTGCAGGGTCATGGCCATTAAATCTAAAGCATTTCGGTGGAGTTTTATGTGTCATTTGATTTAATGGATGCATGGGACGAATTGGAGGAGAGGAGCACACTTCAAAAAGTGATTTCAACCATTTTGTAGATCAGATCTTCATCATTTTTCTTGGGACTTCACCAGGGAGGTAACCAAGCCCCGATCTATCATTATAGTGGTTTTGTGGATCATTTGGAGGCCTCTAGGAGACATACCAAATTATCAAGGGTTTCAGGCATCTAGGGAGCGCACCATTCCTTGGAGGAGAGTCAGATCCATGACTTTGAGAGAGATCTTGGAGATTTGAGCACCTGGGTTGTTCTTTCCTTTATTCGATCTATTGTTTGGCATATTTATCGGAGTGATTGGACATTTTGGCAGCAGGGCCGAATTGTTGAGGCTATTCAGTGATCTAGCAGGGCGTGGCACCTTCCAGCTTGGGGGTTGACACTTCCTACGACCCAGATCTTTCTTGTATTTGTATTCATGGTGTATTCAGCCTTTGGAGGCTTATAGTATCTTCTTGGAGCATTTTTTAGCAACTCCTATTATGTTATTGGATCCATTTGTTGAGCATTCTAGATCGACATCTTCATTGTATCACGTTCATCTATTTATGAATAAATCAGATCTGAGGTGTTTTGGCTTGTCTATCATATTGTTGATCTTGCATATGGTTAAGATATGTTCCATTACAGTGTCTCTTGTTTATTGTTGCAACACACATTAAAATCATCAGTAAAACCCTAAGGTCAAAATCAAGAGGCCAACCTGCAAGTAAACACATACAAACAAGTAAATCAACAAGTGTTTGACGAAATACCGCAACCAATAAAAGTTTTTTAAAAAAAGACACCAAAACTGTGATGTTCCTGGCATGTTGGCTTGGGAACATTACATAAACCCAGTTATCCTAAGTTCCTAGGAAAGGCAACGGATGCTAAATGGAGTGCATGCAGCTCCAGGAAGACAAGTGTCGACCTGGGCACATGCAGTTAAAGCTGGAGAGTCATCTCGTTGGGGGGGTTCGCTCCCCATTCTCCCATCCTTCGCCTAACTTGTCGGGCCTCTGTCGTGGACCTCTGCATCTTGGATGCACCTCTGAAACCAGTAACTGGGGAAGCTGACCTATGTTTTCCTGTGAAGCCCAACATATTTGTAATTGCCAAAACTGTGTTGTGCCTTACCGAATTGTGGTTGTTGCCATTCCCTGAGCTATATCGAACCTTTTCTGTTGTCCTCACCTTGTTGGAACTGAGTTGAAGTTGGTCGAAGAAGCGGGTTTTCAGTCCCGTGGTTGAAGAGGCAGGTTATCAGGCCTGTGAGCAACTCTTTCTAGGTGAGAGAGTTTGCTGGGAAGTGATTTTCTCCTAGAGAGAGTCCAGCACCAGCTACAGAGCTCTGAGAATTCTTGATCTGGTCTATTGTCGAGACCCTGAAAGGGGAAGTGGAGCAGTCGGGTGACTGTGGAACAATGAAGGTGCATATTCCTGGGGTGGAACAGGCATGTGGGGAATGAGATTCTGTGAGTAGTGGGCGTAAGAAGGCTCTTGGAGAGAATCTTTCCAGTTGCACTATGCAGTCTCCTGTAACCTCAACCTAGTCTAGGATTCCCTTACCCTTGGTGGAGCTTAGTCCCAGCACGGGGGTGACCCACTGCTGAGCGTGATGAGCAGCGTGGTCTAAGATGGATAATCTCCATAGCAAACTTACAGAACAAGTGAAAGTTAGGGAACAATTGAACGACGACTTGGAGGAAGTTGAGACAAAATTCAAAGAACAATGTCAAAGGAATGATGAGGAATATTAGGCTGCCATTTCTAAAAAATTGAAGGACGCCGAGGAAAGGTTCAAAAAGGAAATTCATGAGAAAGAAGAAGACTGTAGAGCGGTGGTTTCTGATAAAAGAATTCTAGAATCTATTGTTTTGCAGTTGAAACGTGAAATTGAGGTGATATTTGCAGAATTAGAGGCAACACATAAAGGTTGGAAATTGGAAAAAGATGAGCTTTCGTCATAGATTGTAGCAGCAAGACAGGAGACTAAGTAAATCGCTAAAGGCAGCCAAGAGGCAGAGAAAGAATGGAACACAGACAAGGACAAGTGGTTGTCTTCATTGGCCGCAGATAAGAGAAAAATTGAAGAGTTGTCTCTGGAAAACGAGAGGCTCTTAGTGCAGTCTAGAGCAGAAAATGTTGAAATGCAATCCAGGTTGAATGAATCCAAGGCAAGAACACGGGAATTACTTGAAGACAAACATTTGTGGGTTTCTAAAAATGGAAATTTGGAAAGCAAAGTTGCAGAGTTGCAAACAAAGCTTGATTCAATTGGTAGTGAAAGAAGATTATTGTGTCAGAAAAATACAGAGCTAAGAACTGGAGTAGATTCATTGAAGGCCGAGTTGCATGGACATAATGTGAGACTGGCTCACTTGAAAGATGAGAGGGAACAAAATGAGACTGTTTTACATCAATGTAGAACAGAAAAGATGGATTTGCAATCCGAGTTGAATGAATCCAAGTAAAGGATTCATGATTTGCTAAGAAAAATTGAACAAGATGGGCATTTGTGGGATAAGGAAAAGAGAAATTTGGAGATCACTCTTTCGGAGCTCCAAACAAACCTTGAGTTGATGGCTAGTGAAAGTGGATTAATGAGAAAAAAGATTGTAGAGCTAATCATTGAAGTGGAGTTCTTGAAAACCCAGGAGAATGAGTATAATGCTACTCTGGTTTGCATGGAAGACGAAAGGCATGCTTTGAATGCAAAGTCTTCAAGCAATGAAGAGAGGTTACAGTCTTTGCTTACCAAAATTGCAACTAACGAATATGAAATTAACAGTCTTCGGAGCCAGGTGAATGAAGGAGTCAAACAACGCTTAGATTTAATTGATCAGCACATGGTAACAGAGCATTCTCTTCAACAACGGAATGAAATCCTGCAAGAGGAGGTGGACAGTAATAAGGATTTGCTAGAAACACAAAATCAGAGAGTTCAAGAGTTGGAGACTGCTCTGCATGCTCTCAACGAGGATATTCAATCCAAAGAACACCAACCTTTGCAAGTGAGGTCACTGGTGCTAGAAAATGGAAAATCAAAACCAAATGGAAAACAAAATGGTGTTATTTAAAACACAAAACCAAAATCTAATGTTCTTACTGAAAAGAGAACAACCAACGGATTGCTTGAAAAGGCAAAACCACCGCCAAAACCAGTGCATGAAAAACGAACATCTGAAAACCGAACACCATCAAAACTTGTGCATGAGAAACAAACACCAAACAAGGTGCCGGGAAAACGAACACCATCGAAGCTCGTGCCGAGAAAATGAACACCATCGAAGAATCATTGTGTTTTAACACTTTTTTCTATCATAAGCATTGATCAATTTGTCTTAAAACATTTAGTGATGTTTATTATCATAGCATGAGGAAATGGCCAAATTTGTCATAAAATGAATTTATTAAGCTTCTTTCTAATTAGTGATTTATGATGGTTAAAGGGATCATAAAGATTTGTCATAAAATGAATTTATTAATCTTTTTTCTAATTCGTGATTTATGATGGTTAAAGGGACCATAGTTTTTGTTTTTTATACAAAAATTATAGTTTTTTTAGTTTTTGTTGTTTTTTTATAAAAAAAATTATAGTTTTTTTTGTTTTTTTGTTTTTTTATAAAAAAACTATAGTTTTTTTTTGTTTTTTATAAAAAAAATTATAATCTTTTTGTTTTTTATTAAAAAATTAAATGTTATCATATAGTTTAATAATTATAAACTTTGAATACCTATACTATAAACTATTAACATTTGAATGGTGCAACCAAAAAAATGTGAGGAAAAGTGTGTACTTCCTTTCATGCTCAATATGAAGTTGACATGTGGCGCGTGCACTTGTGCACACACATATATGTCTTAAAACTAGTGTATATCCATTTTAAATCATGATCTATCATGCACCTAGAGGCATCAAATCCCTTTAGGTGTAAACCTTTTTTAAGAGCACAAAACTTGAAGAAAGATTTGCATCTCAAGAGATTTGATGTCTTTTCACCCATGATAGATCTAAAGTTAAGATGGACCCAAGATTGTTAGAGGAATGATTTTCTCATATAATCATTGTTATGTTCATTATACAATTTAACATAAACATGGTATTGGGAAATTAAATATTTTAGTGGTTCGTTTTATAGTTCTTTATACCACAAAGTTGGAAATTAACCAAGAAAGCATAATTATAAATATGAAGAACACTTGATTTGTTGAGAAGCAAAATATGTGAATGTGGTTTTTAGGTGAATAAGGAAAGAGATCCACTCGAAAGATTGAAAGGATGATTCCATGTCCCTTAACAATGGAGCTAATTTGCCCAAAGGGGTTGGATCCAATGGTGGAAAGTGAGGAGTTTTTCACCATTGGACAAGGTTCAATTCCCATGAGGGCTTTACCTGGAGCCATGACCTTGAGTTAGTGGTCAAGCGTGTGGTTGCACCCATAGATACTATGTTAAATGGTATTGTGACCTGTGCACACATAAGTGGATCAAAGCCCACCCCCATGTCCTTCAAATTTTTTAGTCCCCGAGGTGTAGGATAGTCGGTGACGGAGTGTGTTGTTAAGCCACTCCGTGTTGAAAAGTCACCGGTTCGAAACCTATGGGGACAAAAAATCCAACCATGTTAAGGGTTGGTGTGGCTCAGGTCGGGTGCGATCCTCGGGTGATTTTGACGGCTTAGATGCCCCTGAGTCACGGTTTCTCAAGCCACAGGTTAATCCCGATGCCAACAGGTTTGACCACATTAACAAACAAAAAAAAATATTAGGGAGATGTTTTTAAACACTTTATAATTGAAAAATCATCCATTT
>JZKD02S0061746.1:209875-221067 GCA_000966675.3 Picea glauca
AACCCGGAGGAAAAATAATTTCAAATATCTATTGGAATCTAGAGAAGGAAACCAATAATAAAGTTGAAGCTTATGCCATATTAAAAGGTATTTAGTCGGCAAAGCATCGACAAATTCAAACTCTGAACGCAGTAGGAGACTCAATGATAATCATCAGGATTATGATCCTGGGATCTGATCCTAATAATTTTAGTCTAAAAAGGGTCATTGACAGAATACACCTCTTCTCTAGGACCTTGAAGGTCAATTATTTTCATGTCCTTAGAGGTAATAACGTCGAGGTTGATAAAATGGCTAATTAGCCATAGGAAAGGCACCTGGAACTTTGGGAGTGGATGATGAGGAGTGTGTAGCCCCCCTCCCTTGATGATCACTGCAATCAATATGACCAAGGCCCTCATCACTTTGGGGCTATCAGGTGGCAAGCATAGAACTCACATGCGATCCACCACGTGGAGAAGGATGATGGCAGGAGATATGCCACGACAGGTGATAAAGAGAGTTGATGGAAGATGGTATGCCCATTCAATCATGGCGAGGGGTGGTAATTATAGTCACATAGGTGATCTTGTGGGCAGCAGTAAGAAGGATGCAATGGATCAAATTGGGTAAGCGTGTAGAACGCATGGCACATCATTGAGAAGATCGACTGACGATAGTTCCAGACCTTTGTTTGGTATTTCGCATGGCCAAAGTACAACGATCCAGGTGAGACGAGTACATCCCAGGTCCTCTTAGCATTGCTCCTTGTTTCTTTCTGGGAATTGGGTATTTCTCTATCTGATTGAGAATTGTATGAATTCGCAAGTTGATTTGTTTTAAGGGGTTATAAATCAGTGTTCTTTGCTTGCCTCCCAAGTAATGTTGTCACTTCGAGTTCTCCTTGGGCCATCTCTGGACTGTTTCCTCCATTTTTTCCTTGAATTCTCTCCTAGCTCTCTTCCACTACTGACTCACTCTTGCCCTCCGTGGGTAACTCTTCTTCTGAGCCTCCTTAGTTCTCCTCGGTCTCCTGCATGGTTCTATCAGGGCAGAGTTTATTTCCTTTCTCTACCATGGCTCTTTGATTTCCCTTTCCTTCTTGGGTATTGGTGTGTACCCTCTTGCATCACACTCTATAGGGGTTGTCTCCCTACTCGTAGAGTGGAGAACATGAAGAATTTTCTCAAGGCATCTAGGAACACAGACTCTTTGAATTATTTCGTAGGGCGAGGACAACAAGAATTAGAGAAGGAATGTACAGGGTGTCAACGAATGAAAATTCATTTGGGAGCAATCAACTCCACGATGACCTTTGAGATGGAAACACTCTCTCAGCATTGTCACCTTATAGAAAGATTGCAGGATAAAGTCTTTGCTCAACGTAGTCAAATTGAGGATCTGCAAGGACGTGTGGAACAGATGGAGGACAACAATGGGCAGTCCACTACCCCTGTTAGCAATCAGGAAGCTTCAAGAAATCTGTCAACAACCATAGTGAACCAAATACGAAACCTCAATGAGCCAACGATGGATGCAAACTAGGAGCAACACGATCCTCCAAAGGTAAAAAAGGAACCAGGTAGATGATGTTTTTAATCTTTAGGAATTATGTTTTGTCTTGCAATATGTATAAATGGCATTTATTATAGGTTGTATACTATGAAATACATTAGTAATGTAAAAGGTATGACAGTTGGCAAGTATGTAGACACAAATTTTGTAACAACAGTATACAAACTCAAAGAAGTTGAACTTCAAAGGCTTAGCAATGCCTTTTTTGTACTACAGTGGTCTTAACCACACCTTTTTAATACAAAATTCTTCAATTCTTGTAAAAAAAAGAAACAATGGAGCTAATCTGATATCTTGAGCTGAAATTTTCTAGTGAGCCCAGTCAATGACCAACTTTGAGTCTCCCATTATGTGTAAATTTTTTACATCCTTCTTGATTGCAGCTTCTAGCAGCGTCCATAGAGCAATAAAATATGCTCTATTTTTTGTACCTATTCCTGGTGCATATCTGTTGTGCAGGTAATGTTTTTGGTTTAAAAATAAGGCATTGTCTAATTGTTCTACATTTTGGTCTTTTTCGTCGGAATTTGGCGACATAAATCCTCATGAAATCACTATTTTTTTGTTGTTTAAAATTCATTTTTGAATGCAAAAATGGATTCAACATGCTGAAAAACCCCCCGGGCACTCGGATTATATAGAAATAATCATTCAAATATGCGGATCTAACAATTTATCACCAGATTTCGAGCAAATATCCTCGAAAAATATCATCGGAGAAGGGCCAAAACGTAGAACGTTTAGACTACGACTAAAAATAATACCACTCCAACTCCACAAATTAGCGGGTGCCATTTGCATGCTCCACCAAAGAAGCCCCATGTCATCTCGAAGTCAAGTTCGACATCATTGGGATCCTTGGATTCTTGGATTTCATTGTCATGTACATATATACTTACATAGTTATTTGTTTATTATTTAATTTTTGCTACTCTCCCTGCAAAAATCGAATACTAAAAAGTTAAAAAATAAAAAAATTGACCATTCAAATATTTATAAAAAATAAAAGAATTATTTTTTATTTTTTAAAGGTGACAAAATCTATTATATTTTAATTGTTAACATACATTAAGGATAACTATCATTGGTCACTATCCACTAACACAAGTTGACTCATCATCATTATTCAAGTAATAGTTAATATCCATGAATAAAAGTTGGCTCATTAATGTTATTCAAAGAAAACCACACCACCTAAAATAACCCACCATAGATTTTTAAGGGGGTCTTTATGTTCGAGGAAGACAAGATATTAGTAAATCATAAACAATTTTAGATCTTACTCCAAGGCCAAAATAATCTAAAGTGTGGTCATGGATAAAATTATTTCCAATAAATCATGTTCTTTTTAATAACATTTAACTTTAATAACATACATGATACCAAATACTATCGTAATTTAACTTTAATTTTATTATAATTTATATGATATTTTTATAATTTAATTTTAAACTTTAAATAAAAATTAAAATAAATAATCTACTTAAATTGATTTTATTTTTTATTTTATCTTAATTGATATTATATTTTTATAGCTCGAATCAGCCAACATTTGAACCCAATCTGAAGCAACTCATAGTCTCTTGTAAGAGCCATCTCCCGAGCTAAAGCCACTCTATGATTTACCCTTGGTTTGTTGAAGTCCTTGCAGTTGATGTGTGAATTGTAGAGCCATGCCTTCAACCTATTTGTTGAGCATTGGATCCGTGGGTCGTAGCTTAGGGAGAAGGATTTTGGTGAAGTAGTTGCTGCTGTCAAGATGGGGGACATTACCAACTCAAAATGAGAGGCCTTTTGCAGTCTTTGAACCCTCAAAAGAGGAACCAATCTTAGCATAGGGAATTTGTTAAAAGAATGGAAGTCATTCCTTAGTTGGTCATCTCATCTTTGGAAACAAAAAGAAAAGCCCTAATATTTTTTGAACGTGCTTTGATAGGAAAGTTCACAAGGCTTTGGCCAAGTCCAAAAGTCGTGGAAACATGGGTCGTTGAGCAATGATTTCCCAACATCAAAGGACATGTATAATCTTTTGCTTCTAGTTTTTGATATTTTGTTTTTATTTTTCTTAGTAAAGAGGAGCAAGATTTGTTATTCTTCTCTAGGCCATACTTTATGGGAATTGGGGGAATGTATTTGGCCTTGTGGTCCCTAGATTTCAATCTATAAGAATAAATCATTGAAGCATCAACGTGGATTCCACTGCCTCATCTCCCATTTATTTTCTAGGATGATTGTACTCTCAACGGTATTGGAAACAAATTAGGCAGATTCATTGACCAATTAGAACAAAAGGAAATATGTTTTCATGTGCAAGAATATGCATAGAGGTGGATTTGGAGAAGAACTCCTAGAGGTTGTACAAATCAATATAGATAGGTGGAGCCATCAACATGATCTAGATTATTGTCGGAGCAAAATGAAAGCAGAGAAATTACAATGAAATACTCATGAAATTGCCAGAAACAAAGAAATACAACAAAAAAGTAGATAGGTATCTGAGGTACCCTTTAGGGTATATAGAAAAATCTCCATAACAATAAATTATGGCTATTAAAACACCTCAAGCTACAACACTAGCTCTGGCTTCCAAAAGAGTTGTTAGCGCTCATCCACAGCCAACCCAAAGGCTTCTCGAAATGGATTAGGTGCAGCTAATCCGTTTAGAGGTGGCAAGGCAATAGGGTACCCTTTAGGCTATATCAAATTCACCCTATCATTATATGTTTAAGGTTCCTTCAAGCCCCCATCCAACCACCATCCATTAAGACCACGAACCCTTCTTTGAAAGCAACCTCAAGTTACTTCCAATATTGGGAACCCATCTCCTATTGAACAATCACCTTTCCCCATCCTCATTTGGACTTGCATCTTTCCCTCAACACTCGTAATGAAGTCAACAACCTTAGATTCCCCAAAAAGGCAATATAAACAATCACTTATAAAGCACATGGGGCCCCCTCCCCCTCCCTCTCCTCATGGGAGGAGGGGCCCCTCAGTTGTTGATTACGGCCATTCAGATGCCTCAAGTTAGGGTAAGGCACCGGATACCTCAAGTGTCCCTCAACAGTACATAAGGATTAAATCAGTCAAGGTGGCCCATGCTCTAAATAGGATAGGTTTTAAATCCTCCCAGGAAATGATACATCCCATCAGCCAATCCTCATCTCCAGGCACTATCCAATGTGTGCATAGATGTCTGTTCGAGTGAGGGGGAAATATGATTCCATGGGTACGACAACGGGAGGTACCCCTACACTTGGGCTGATATTCTGATCTTCATGTAACCTACCCTTTGCTCATTTTCACCCCAAATAAACATATGTCTGCCATGTTAGCCACACGAAAGTTTGCCAGGCTAGCAAAATGACAGATGCATGACCACAATTAGCCCTGTCAGATGTCACTCAAGCCCCTCCCCATCAGTCAGCTAAAAAAGTAGATAGGTATCCGAGGTACCCTTTAGGGTATATAGAAAAATCTCCATAACAGTAAATTACAGCTATTAAAACACCTCAAGCTACAACACTAGCTCTGGCTTCCAAAAGATTCATCAGCGCTCATCCACGGCCAACCCAAAGGCTTCTCGAAATGGATTAGGTGAAGCTAATCCGTTTAGAGGTGGCAAGGCAATAGGGTACCCTTTAGGCTATATCAAATTCACCCTATCATTATATGTTTAAGGTTCCTTCAAGCCCCCATCCAGCCACCATCCATTAAGACCACAAACCCTTCTTTGAAAGCAACCTCAAGTTACTTCCAGTCTTGGGAACCCATCCCTTGCTGAACAATCACCTTTCTCCATCCTCATTTGGACCTACATATTTCCCTCAACACTCGTCGAAGTCAGGTACCTCAGATTCCCCAAAAAGGCAATATAAACAATCACTTATAAAGCACATGGGACCCCCTCCCCCTCCCTCTCCTCATGGGGGGAGGGGCCCCTCAACTGTCGATTACGGCCATTCAGATGCCTCGAGCTAGGGTAAGGCATCAGATACCTCAAGTGTCCCTCAGTAGTACATAAGGATTAAATCAGTCAAGGTGGCCCAAACTATAAATAGGCTAGGTTTTAAATCCTCCCGGAAAATGATACATCCCATCAGCCGATCCTCATCTCCAGGCGCTATCCAATGTGCGCATAGATGTCTGTTCGAGTGAGGGGGAAATATGATTCCAAGAGTACGACAATGTGAGGTACCCCTACACCTGGGCTGATATCCCGATCTTCATGTAACCTACCCTTTTCTCACTTTCACCCCAAATAAACATATGTCTGCTAGGTTAGAAAAATGATGGATGCATGACCACAATTGACTGATGGGGAGGGGCTTGAGTGACATATGACAGGGCTTAACTGTGGTCCTGTATTCATCATTTTTCTAACTTGGCAGACATATGTTTATTTGGGGTGAAAGTGAACAAAGGGTAGGCTACATGAAGATCAAGATATCAACCCAGGTGTAGCGGTACCTCCCGTTGCCATACCCGTGGAATCATATTTTCCCCTCACTCAAACAGACATCTATGCACACATTGGATAGCGCCTGGAGATGAGGATCGATTGATGGGATGTATCATTTCCCAGGAGGATTTACAACCTAGCCTATTTATAGTGTGGGCCACCTTGACTGATTTAATCCTTATGTACTGCTGAGGGACACTTAAGGTATTTGATTCCTTACCCTAGATTGAGGCATCTAAATGGTCGTAATCGACAGCTGAGGGGCCCCTCCCCCCATGAGGAGAGGGAGGGGGAGGGCGCCCCATGTGCTTTATAAGTGATTGTTTATATTGCCTTTTTGGAGAATCTGAGGTTCCTGACTTCATGACGAGCATTGAGGGAAAGATGCAGGTCCAAATGAGGATGGGGAAAGGTGATTGTTCAGCGGGGGATGGGTTTCCAGGACTGGAAGTAACTTGAGGTTGCTTTCAAAGAAGGGTTCGTGGTATTAATGGATGGTGGCTGGATGGTGGCTGGATGGGGGCTTGAAGTAACCTTAAACATATAATGATAGGGTGAATTTGATATAGCCTAAAGGGTACCCTATTGCCTTGCCACCTCTAAATGGATTAGTTGCACCTAATCCATTTCAAGAAGCCTTTGGGTTGGTTGTGGATGAGTGCCGACGACTCTTTTGGAAGCCAGATCTAGTGTTGTAGCTTGAGGTGTTTTAATAGCCACAATTTACTGTTATGGAGATTTTTCTATATACCCTAAAGGGTACCTCAGATACCTATCTACTTTTTTACCCATTACCAGTAGGAGGAGGGTTCAAGATGGATATAAATAGGCCACAACTGGGTATGAAATGTCACATCCCATCAGCCGTTCCTCATCTCCAGGCGCTATCCAATGTGCGCATAGATGTCTGTTCGAGTGAGGGGGAAATATGATTCCATAGGTACGAAAACGGGAGGTACCCCTACATCTGGGTTGATATCCTGATCTTCATGTAACCTACCCTTTGCTCATTTTCACCCCAAATAAACATATGTCTGCCAAGTTAGCCACACAGAAGTACACCATGTTAGAAAAATAAACAATATTTGATTTCTATTAATGAAAGAATTGTAAAGAGACTATAAAAATACAGAGTGCAAGACTCACTAGAATGGTGGCAGCATTATCTTTGGGAATAGATGTGACGACTACGCTCATTTGCAAGAAGATGATTACAATGAGGCTCTGAAAGCCTTTTTATGATAAACATGAATGCTAAAACCCTTGACATCCAAAAACCTAACCCTAGGAGATGAAACGCCAAAAATCACGTGGGCCTCATTTGGGTAAGTTAGTACATTAACTTTCCGAGGTCGTAACTTTTTCATACGATCTCCATTTTAGGCGTGTGATAGCCTGTTGGAAAGGTATTTTCGAGAACTACACACTATGCCATCAAACTCTAATTTCATCTACAGTTTGACTGTGGCATTCCAAAAAAAAATTGTTTTGGGCCCCAAAACGACCCTGGAAGTACAAAAAGATGTGCTGACATGAGAACTTCCAAAATAATCCATTTGGATTGGGTGGGGGGACACCAGTCTCCACCTGGAAGATGTGTAGGGCTTCAAAAAACCCCAGAAGTGTAGAACCCACAATTACAAAGAAGTATAGAAGAACGTGTTGAACTAAAAACTAACAAGAGGAGCCAATTGGAATAGGTGGGTGGCCACCAATATCCACCTGGATCAATCCTCCCCCCTTAGGAAGCAATGGTCTCCATTGCGTTGAGTGCCTAAGGAAGAGGAGAAAACGTTTTTTGAATCTGAATCTTGGTGAGCTGCGTGCCTTGTTGGAGAAGTTGTGCTGCTTGGTCTGTGGAAGACTGTCACAAACTTGTTGCTGGCAGGGTTGAATCTGTTCCACCAACCTGTTGTCTCTAGATTTGATGGGGCATTGTGTAGGCACCATTGTAGGTGAAGAAACAATATCTTCTTTCTCTCCGACAATCTTTTTTTGTTGGATAGAAGGTGTTGAGGTTGCAGTGGTTGTAGTGGTCTTTTTTGCATCCTTTGAACAAATTGTGAAGAGGATGAATTTCAAAATATGAGAGATTACTTTGCGACACTATTTTGGTGGAGCAATAGTCGGAACTACCTTTGGTATTCGATAGAGTTGACCGCCTAGAGTAATAATGAAACTACGAGGTCTAGACTCATAGACAACATGACATTTCCACATATATGGTTGGCCCAAAACAACATCACAGACATCAAGAGGGGCAACATCACACACTATCTCATCTTTGAAGGGCTGGATGCCATAGGACATGCGACATTGTTGGCTGACACATAGATCTCATCCTTAGTGAAGCCACTCGATGTTGTATGGTTGCAGGTGTGGTGTTGTCGACAACCCCAACTATTTGACGACCTTAGTTGAGATGAGGTTCTTCTGGCTGTCGTTATCAATAATGAAATGAAATGGGCTCCCCTTCACCCGCATCTGTGAATGGAAGAGGTGCTCCCCCTCTTCTGGTTGAATTGTTGTGGTCGCGACAATAGCAGTGGGGTTTGCATCGATGATCTGTCTGGTTTCAATATTTTCTGGATCGGATTTCGAATTAGGGTTCGACTATGTGTCTTTGACCTCGACCACCAATGACTCTTTCAAGCGACATTCATCAGTGTTGTGCCAGGGGGTTTTGTGAAAGTCACACCACTTCCCAGTGTCATTCTTCGTCTTTCCTTTACGCTTCTTGTCATGTGTCTTGGACTAGTTGTCTAGAGGCTGTTGGTTAGGGCCGTCTTTACCATGCTTTGGTTGTTGTAGATTTGCAAACCCAAATTCCCATTTGTTCTGGTGCCTAAAGTTTTGCTCGATTTTGACAACATATCGATAGGTAGCTCCCAATGATGAGATGTTTAGGAAATCCATTTTGGTTTGGATGTACCTATGCAGAGCCCCACGGTATTTCAAAACCAGATGTCGCTCGGAGTCTTTGATACCCAACTTGGTGTGCAAGGTATGGAAAGTATTTGTGAACTCTGACACTGTTTGGCTCTTCTCTTGCCGCAATATGGTCCATCTCATGTACTGGTCTTCACAGTTATCAACGCGATAGTATTGTTCCTTGACCACATCCACAAAAAAATCCCAAGTGGGCTCGACCCCATATATTATAGATTCCTCTATGGAACTTTGCTCCCGGTAAGTTTCTCACCAATGTTTGACATGGGGGAGAGCCTTGAGGAGTGCGAAGGTGATCTTTTCCCTGTTGGAAAATTTTTGAATTAAGAAATAACCTTCTAATAGATTTAACCATTTTTCTAGGGCATCCACATCTATCTGACCTTCAAATATGGGAATATCAAAATAAATTTGTACCTTGAAGGGAGAGGTTCCTCCAAAATGGCCGCTTGATGAAGATGCACATGTTGCTATCGGCAGGCGTTGAAGGATGTGTGCAAAATTCTCCATCATTTTGTCCCTCTGTCGCGCGAGAGCTTGCTCAAGCAACGAGTTAATAGAATCTTATGCTCCGCCATATATCTTTTCTACCGCCATCGAGGTTTTCTTGGGTGTGCAAGAGTGATTGTCCTCAAGAGAGACAAGCTCAAGACCCAATTGGCTATACTCGGACCTCATCGGGGACATGCGCTGAAAAACGATCAAGAACAACTTGCTATGATACCACTGATCCAGATTATTTTCGGAATGAAATGAAAGCAGGGAAATTACAACTAAATACTCATGAAAATTGCCAGAAACAGAGAAATACAACAATACTTGATTTCTATTAACGAAATAATTGTAAAGAGATTGTAAAAATACAGAGTGCAAGACTCGCTAGAAGGGTGGCAACTTTATCTCTTAGAAGAGATGTGACGACTATGCTCATTCGCAAGAAGATGATTACAATGAGGCTCTGAAAGCCTTTTTATGATAAACATGAATGCCAAAACCCTAGACATCCAAAAACCTAACCCTAGGAGATGAAACACCAAAAGTCACGTAGGACCAGTTTGGCTAAGTTAGTACATTAACTTTCCAAGGTCGTAACTTTTGCATACGATCTTCGTTTTAGACGCGTGATAGCCCGTTGGAAAGGTCTTTTCAAGAATTACACATTATGCCATCAAACTCTAACTATATCTATAGTTTGAATATGGCACACCAAAAAAACACTGTTTAGGGCCCCAAAACGACCTTGGAAGTACAAAAAGATGTGCTGACATGAAAACTTCCAAAATAAGCTAGTTGGATTAGGTGGGTGGCCACCACTCACCACCTGGAAGATGTGTAGGGATTGAGACAACCCCATAAGTGTAGAACTGATAATTACAAAGAAGTACAAAAGAATGTACTGAACTAAAAACTGACAAGACTAACCGGTTGGAATAGGTGGGTGGCCACCAATATCCACCTGGATCACAACATATCTTATATTATGAACATATTCCATTCAACTGGAATACTTGTCATGTTTATGGAAATTTCGTCAAAAGCTATCCAAAAACCCAAGAGGAGTAGCCTTCATCAAAGAAAAAGACAAGAGAAGAGCCTGAGTTCAAGATGGTCTCAAGCAAACACAGGGATTCTCAGTGCAAAAGGCAACCTCAGTCATCAACATCTCCAAAGGTTTCGTCGTTCTCAAGAAATAACCAATTAGAAGTTCTTGAGAATCTAAAAGGTTTGGTAAATCCTGAAGATTTGGAGAAAGAATCTGAAATTGAAGCAATAAAACCCAACCCCATAACAATGCTCCCTCACAATAACATAGATCCATCTCATGAAGATCTTGAAGCCAAGGCATCAATAGAAAATGAAGTAGAAGACGAAAAAGAAGAAGAAGAGGCAACATAACAATTAGAGGAGGAAGAAGACGATAAGGTCAAAGAACTAGAACCATCAGTGAAGGTTCACAATGAACCTTCTAAATCCATTGTTGCAATTTTGAAGAAAGCACCAAATCCCTCCCCTCCACCGAAAAGGGGAAGGAAATCCAATTAGAATCATAGAAATTGCAAGACAAAAGGGATAAAACTCTTCAGTTATAAAAAATTTCTAGAACTTATTTTGGATAAAAAAGCGATTTCAACTAACAAGTAATAGTTATATTCTATTTTTGTACTTTACTTTATAATTAATTGGAAAGATCTCTCATTTGATATAAGAATTTGCTAAGAAACAAAAA
>JZKD02S0061746.1:240738-264629 GCA_000966675.3 Picea glauca
TGTATTCTATAATACACTTCAATTTGACGTATCCAATTATCTAACTTCTCAGCATTAACTTCTCCATTGTATATTGGCAATTCAAATTTTATATCAAGCTTTAATGAAGGAATTTACGAAGTAGTTTTACCATGTCCCCTTGGAGAAAGAGGTCTTGAACCGGTAGAAGAAGAAGAAGAAGATGATGATGATGGAGGAGAGGGTGGTGGAGAAGCACCATTCCCTCCATTTCCGTCTGGAGTTTTGTCACCACTGCTTCCCTTATGCCTTGAAGGGTTGGAGCCTTCACCCTGCGACGATATGTTCCTTTCCATCAAGATCTTCATCATCTCTCTCATCTCTATGACATCCTTTCTGAGATCTTCATCTTCGACAGGAACATGTTCATGACTTTCTGCATGAGCCATACTTGGTGAATGTCTCCCCGAAACTTGCGGTGATGGTATATGCTTCCTCCTTGTCGGATGAGAACTTGGCTCCACAAGTTGACCTTCTCCTCTTGTGAGTTTCAACCTTGTGAGCATCAGAAAAAAAACTTGCAAACAATCAAGTCTTCAAAAACCAGTGCTCTGATACCAACTTTGATCCAACATTGTAAATGTTATGTGTTTAAAGCAAATCTTGAAAATATTTCATTAAAGTTAACAATCAAGTCTGGCAAAATTGATCCATTTGCTTTAAACACATAACATGTATCACCTCTGTCAAGTGACTCCCTCTGAAGTCAAGTGACTCCCTCTAAAGTCTGAAGTATAACCATCTTCCTTTGTTGTTAACCTACCCGGAATAAGAAAACAAATGAAAGGAAACAAAACAAGAATATCTCCTAAAAGGAGAATAATGAACACATCTCTAGAATCAAAACAATTTAAGGATTGTTGTCACAATTGCAACACCTACTTGTAATGTAGAAAACTTTAGAAATGTAGGTTAGAGGCATGATAATTAAAACAATCAAACATGGAGTCTTCACTTCCAGTGTGTTGTTCCTCTTAATGCATTGAGATCCCTCTGGATCCATGACTTCAACAAGGTTCCTTCCTCCTGCAAGTACCCTAATGACAATGATACAAATAATATATACAAGTGCATACCTGAGGGTGCTGATATGATTTCTCCAATGGAACCTGGATGATCTCTGTCCTCTGACATTTTCATGAAGATGGTAGCCATGGTGTCACCATATTTTCAGATTCTTCACAAACCCTTGTCAACTGGGCTAGAAAACTTAACGACTAGGCTACGCTAGCAACCTTAGGTTTTGTTTGGATTATGACTGCCAACAATAAACCTTAGGAGAGTCACATGAATACCGGTGAGCTGAAAAAATACTTCAATGAGCTATAGAAACCCTAAAACCAAAAATCTGCAGAAAATTTAGAAACCCTAGAAACCTTAGGGCCAAAAATCCAAAATGTTGGAAATGCAATCCGAGACTTGCTGGAGGTGCGCTGAAGGAGGCTATACACTCATGTACAATTTTTAGCCCCAACGTCCAAGTTTAAGATGCTGAAACACCTGAGAAAAGAAGGTTCGTACGAAATTGCAACAAACCTTAGAGGGCCATACGCAACTGCAGAAGAAGAGGACGACTAGCTTTGAATGCTTGTGCATTGGGTTCTTCAAGACCTATGCTCTGATACCATGTTTATTTTTCATTAATCTAGGCTCAAGAATGAAGCTCATTCCAATTTTAGCATTTTACTTGAACCATCGACAATTGCAGTTTCACCATTAATAATTTTTTGCAACAAACAAGATCACAAGAAGAAATACCATGCACACGTACACAAGAAGTATCCAAGGAAACCCTTCTCAACAAGGGAAGAAAACCCAACCAATCCTTTGTTATATTATTAAAGACAAAGACCTCCCACACCATAAACCTAGCACACAAAAGGGTGCTCACAAAACCTAGAAAGCTAGCACCCAAGAGAGGTGTGCATTTCATCCCAAGAACAAGTACTTGCTGGAATTTCCAAACTCACATTTATGTTGTTTTTCCTCAATGGAGAAATTACCTTTATTTATATTAGACTAGACATATCAAAAGTACTGTCTATTGGAACAACAGGACTGACCTCAATAACTCACAATATAATTAATAATTACCATATTAATTATCTTTCACTTTATGGTGGTGTCAACCTGTACCCTTTACATCACAATTAAGGTTATAGGTAAGTCAACTCTTGGAAAATATAGCAAGGGATCTCATACACCCACTAGTGCTCAGCCACTAGGGGCATGCCCACCTGTGTTCAGCCATAGGGACGTCCATGTCTCTATATCACCACGTCTCATAGGAGAATACACACTCACTAGTTCTCAACCAGTAGGATCACGTTCACCTGTGCTCAGCCACAAGCACATCCTACTCATCAGATTTATATCTCACTGCGTCTCACAGGAGAATCATCTGGAGTATCACATCATCTCAACTCTCTGCACAGAGGAGACCAGTACATCATTTCATCTCCATTTAAGAGAGAATGACACACCCAACTCATGGGATTCCTCACCCCACATAGGGGCACACAACGTTCCATCTCCATCTCAGAGTGGAACCACACACCCATCTCATGGGCACACCCAACTCATAGGCTTCCTCACCCCACACAGGGGCACACAACGTTCCTTCTTCATCTCAGAGAGGAATAACACACCCATCTCATGGGCACACCCAACTCATGGGCTCTCTCTCAGGCCGGCTCACTCAGTCTGTGTCCTAGAGGATGTCTCACACAACTGTAATCATGAACAACCACCACGTCCAGTTCTTGAAATGTGCATCTCCATTCCTGAACTTAGTCTTTTTTTGTCTGCATCTTCCATCACTATGTCCAACCTCAAAGAATGAGGAAAGTGTCCACCCTTGCCTCACTACGGTTGCCATCATCCAATATTTTTCAAGGAGATCCTCCACAATGTCTAAGTGTTGCACTTCATACCTATTGGTGTGTCCGTACTTTTACTTCTTTCCGTAATTGCGTTCATTGGCACAACAATCTCAAACCAAGGAAAAATCACCCCTCACATTGTTGTACTATGAAGTCACCCAAAAAAAAAGTCATTCACAACAACTTGACCCCATTGCCCACCTCATGGCATAGTTATCCAATCTTCTACAAGTCACCCACAGTCCACATCAGATCTAAGTTTGCGAAGAATCAAGGGAAACCACTGTGCATCTTCTCTGCACATCCAACCAAATCTACCCTCATGACTCAAATGGAAATGAAGTCCACAAGTTTGGCTTCCTTGGATGAATTCTCCCCATCTTCATTTGTGTCTACGAATATGAAATATCTCGTCTACTCTAAGAACCGTATGTCTAGACTGCCTTTGCCCCACTACTTCCTCACTTGGCCATGCTACTGCATCTACCTCTCTATGCCTTGGAATGGTTAGGATTCACCCTCAACCATGCTTCCCCAAAGAAAGATAAATCTCCATGTCAAAGTAATTTCTTCGTGCTGCAATCTGGTTGTTCGCACAATCCTCCAAACCAAGGAAAGTCCTTAACTCGCCTCCTTTATTCAAGTCACCTCTTCGCAACTCAACATCTATGATGAGTGTGCCAATGCACCTATACTCCTCAAAATGTCCCAATGAACTGTCCAAAGTTCTCCAAGTAGAATGAGTCACCTCAAAGAACTTCCATGTATTAGGCACGTTCGAACCAATACTTCTGCCAGCCTCAACCAACGACCCTCCTGGATCTATGATTCATCTCACAATTATCGCAAGTCACCAAGGTGCACTTTGCCTCATCCAATGTCCCTTACCAAAGGTGAGCGAACAAAACCCAAGTCACTCAGTTTTCATTCTTCCCATTCAGGTTGACTGCCAATATTTCTTGGTTGACATCGTTGCTGACTCCATCCATCTCCTAGAATGAAAATGCCTTGCACCTTCCACACACGTCCAAGATATGGAACCATCGTTGTGACTATAAAGTCATCACACGACCCAACAAATCTGGATAAGGCACCAAGCACTAAGGAACCTCACCCATCCTCTCAAACTCGACACGTACAAACTTCAATGCCTATTTCACTGCAACGACCTATCCAATGTGCCTCATCAAAGAGTTAGATAACTTCATCAAGCCACCTCCACAACTACACCAAAATCTGCCTAATTCCACCATAGAAATTGTCCAAGTAGGTCACCCCAAGCTCTCTGCACATTCGCCCAACCAAGGCATCCCAAATTGTTACAATACTTCTTTGAATCTGCACTACTTGAGACACCCTCAAGTCTGTCGGTTTTCACTATAGAAACATAATACATTTAAACCACCGAGTCATCCGACTTCCCTTCAAAGAATTCACCACAACACTTAGGAAATGCAAGAACTCAAAACCAACCATACCTTTCCAATGACATCCTTGGTTGCACCCATGGTTTAAGTCTTCTCTCTTGGACCTTCACTTGCCCAACCCATCGATTCTTCACATGAAATCCCTTCAATCATCGTTTGTAGCTCCACAAACCTACAAGACCTTCGCTGTGATACAAGGTTGAGTCCATTCGTCCACTTCAGAAATCCATCTAAGTCTCAAACTTCACTTGCAATCGACCAAACTCATCTCCAATGCCCTGCCATCTCCACACCTTGACTGCTTCCGCTTCAAGGCACCATGCACACGCTACCTGACTATCAAGTCATAATGTTGTTAACTGAATTGTGTAACTTTACGAAGAGTCATCTCATACTAAGGCTGAGGTCAACCCACTTGTCCAACAACCTAGTTCAACTCAACTGTTGTTCTCGGCGATGCATGACATAAATATGTCATGATATAATTGTTCCCAACCAAGTGCCTATTGTGTAACTCCTCTAGGTCACCTCAAGTCGTTCACCCAATTGCTTCAACTTGTTGTAACCCATCGCTGCTCTCCTTCGTTATCACTTCTGCAATCACTTTCACAGTTAGATCCATGACAAGTCGTTTGAGAATTCCTACATTCATCTTCCTTTCCCAAGTTCTTAGTTCACCCAATGAGCTCCACGCTTGGTCTCTTCAAGGTGTGCACAACAGATCTGGAACTTACTTCCGTCAAGAACCAAACCAACCAATTCTACGATCATAATTCCTTTGCGATCAAGTCTGTGACAAGTCCTGCGATGAACTCTGCAATGAGTTTTGTGATCACCCACCCTGTCCAAGTGCTTCATTTCAAAACAAAATTTGCTCTCAACCTATACAAGGTGTGCACCTAGATCAACCTTCCACCTGGTTGTCAACCAAAACCTCTATCATAAGTTTGATGCAAAGTTTTTGTGATGAACTAGTTCACTCCACCTAACTGTTCACCAAGTCTGCGAACGTTCCCACCAAATTGTCTCCAAAACGAACTGCAGTGCATCTCATCACCACCATTATGATTGCGACAGTGGTGAAAGGCCAAATCTTCTCTAATACCATCTATCATCGAGATAGTGGTGAATATTTCACCAACCCTTCTTCAAAATCTGTGACGAACAAGATCTAATATCATCTGTCACGTCCCCACAGGTTCATGCTCGGATCTTACGATCGTGCACCTATTAAGGGTGTGCGACACCACACCATTTCTCACTTTGTTGCTTCGCAACACCAAGGATACTTCATCTGGACTACGCCTCTTCACCTATAGCATAACCATACTCCGTTCTAGGCTATGAGCGAGTCATACTCCTACTCTAGTGCAACTCTTGTACACTTAGTCGTTTAAGGATACATCCATGAACATGCAAAATGGAGAGAACACTTGCGAAATAGACAAGAGAAACACATATACAGTGTGGGCGACACAAGATGTGCCTAACACCCGACTAAGTCTTATTATTATGAAACAATTACAATATGAGTACTACCGTCTCAATTTACAACTTGGGTTGAGTCACATGTATCACCTCACTTCACCAAGACACTCATACACATATTCATCACACCAAGACTTGTCCATCATAACATCTTTTTCAACTCTTAGGGAGCACCCCAAATGTGCATCCACCATAGACTCATCGTCTCTTCTCTACCGCAAGACTTCACACAAACCTTCGGTTCTTTCTCTGTCCACATAATCACCTCAAGGCAACAAAAGTACTCCCATGTGGAGCAACTTGGCTCCTTAAGGGAGCTTGCCTCTCTTCGTCCAAGTCTACCTCAGAATCGCAGAGTTGATCTTGCTCTCCTTGTTATGAAAATATTCCTTCCTTATTTGTGTGCCCTTGTAATTTTATAGGGACTCCAAAGGTCATCGCCACAAACCATCACGTCCTTTGAGTGTGTTGTGCCCCTTCACAAACCATCATGCCCAAGCGAATTGTTGTGCCCCTTCACAGACCCATGTGTCGAAACGAGCCGACGTGCCCCTTTGTGGACCCGATACACCCAAACAAACCCACGCGCTCATCAACCATCGCGTCCCTTGGGACTGACATGGCCTAACCTTGGTGCACTCCTCATGCCAATGCACCCCAACCTCTTTGGTGCGCCCCTTCTCTTGGTCTCTTCTGCTCAATGCTTCGCCCCATGCTTGGGTAAGCCCCTTGGCACGTTCGCATGCCCAAAGCATCCATTTTCCCAACTAGTACAACACTTGGGTGCTAGATCAACCCCATGTTCCATCTCCTTGAGGACTTGGGTGAGAGTATCCATGCCCTTCTAGCTGAAGACCTTACGGGTATTATATTAAAGAATCTTGTTATCTCTTTAACTAGTGTTGTTTTGGCTATATGAATATTAGAATGTTGAACAATTCTTGTCATTCTCTTTAATTATTCACTAGCATTGAAATGACATGAAAAAGTATATCATCATGAGTCTAGGTTTGCATCGAAAATAATGATCCATGATTACGATGATGATTATATGGATGAGATTTGTTTTGATTGTATGGCAACAATATATTTTTATTATAGAGTTAGAAATACATAAAGAGATAGCCAATGCTTATAAGCATACTTTGTGAAATGAAAATTAAATAGAAAACGTTTTGATTTATATTCAAACATTAAATTTATATTTTAAGGGACATGTTTTAAATTACACTTAGTATATGACAAAATGAAACCCTAACAATGTTTCAAACTTCTAAGTAAAATGATTGTTATATAAAAAAAATTCTAGAAAACAAGTCACACTAAAAAGTGCAAAGTAATGAAATAACCTAAATTCATAGTTTCAAATTTAATTAAGGACTTATGATCATCCCATTGCCAACCCAATTAGAGTTTGCATATCCAATCCACAGAGTTGAATTTTCGTTGAAATATTTAATGCCTTGCTAATAGGGACCCTTGCTATACCAAGCAATCCTCTTTGTGACGTTAAGAGAGATCTCTTTTGGATCTCTCATGAACCTCGAGACCAAGCTAACAACAAAGACATTATCAATGCTAGTATGAGCCAAATAATAACACTGCCAACAAGTTATCTATATAATAGCATCAACTTTTAGGGAATCCCATTCTTTAATTATCATAATTCAACATTGAAATGAAGAAAGACATGGCTTATAGCTTTCCATTTTAAATCTCTTCAAGAGATCCAAAGAATACTTTCGTTGACAAATGAAGACACCAGACACCATCATACTATTGCATAGCATGGATGTTGTAAGGTCTCCCATGACACTCACCAAGCGCATGCACTCTTTGGGTGGACTTGGGGATGAGTCGGGCGAGAGAACACGAAGGGGCATTCGATCAGTTGGGCGAATGAAGATGTGTGGGTGTGAGGAGGGGCACCTTGATGGTGATGTGTGGCACCAAGGGGAACACAACTTACTTGCTTTATAACGATTGGAAAAGACTTGGATTGTGTTTGGGAAAGGGTGGGGCAACTTGGGAGCATGCCCAAGGAGTGTAACCGTTTTCCCTCGAAAATATGGGCGCACCAGAGAGTTTGAACGACCCCATAGGCACACCCACAGGGAGTCATGACGATCGACACAAGAGAACACACAAGGAAAGTGGCGTACACCCAAGGATTGGGCACGTCGCTCCAAGAGACATGACGATTGATGGGCACATGGGCTTGTTTGGGCACGTCAGGTCCACGGAGGGGTGCGATGAGTCTTTTGAGTGAGGGTTCACGAAGGGTCGCAATACACCCAAAAGACAAGATGTTTCGCATTCGTGACCCATGGAGTCATTGTAAGAGTACAAGGGTGCACAACCAAAGAAGGCAAAGATTTGGAGAGAACAAGTCTGAGGCAAGGCAAAATTGAGGTAGATCTTCCAAGATGGAAGACAATTAGCCAAGGGTGGGATGATCTAGGATATTTTGGGGAAGTCTGTGTATGTCTTTCATTTGTTTTGCAACCGTTCTCTTGATTTCTCATGTTCATGGATGTATGACTTAGTGTTAAACTGTTAGCAATTGTCTAAGTATACAAGAGTTGCACTAGAGTAGGAGTGTGACTCACCCATAGCCTAGAATGGAGTATGGGTATGCTCTAGGTGAAGAGGCATAGTCCATATGAATTATTCTTGGTGTTTCCAAGCAACCAAGTAAGAACCGTCACGATGTCTCCCGCCCTCAGAAGGTGAATGATCACAAGATTTGAACATACATTCCGTGGGGTCATGACATATGCCATTAAATAAATGCAACAAATCTAAGTTGGTCATTTCAAATGTATTGTTCAATTTTGACTTCATTTCAAAAATTTAGTGTCTGTTATTTTTGGTAATGATCAAATTATCCACATAAAGAACAATTAAAAGAATTACGTCATTCACATGCAACACATAAATGTTGTGATCTTATTCATGACACTTCAAACAAAGTCAAATAAAGGAGCTATCAATCTTCTCATACCATGCTAGAGGTGCATGTTTCAAGCAATACATAGATTTCTTCAATTTGCATATAAGAGTCTTATCTTGCCCACAATAACATTTGTTTCTCCATATAGATATCTTCAGTAAGATCTCGTGTAAGAAGGCACTCTTTACAACCATTTGATGTACCCCCCAACCAAAACAACCAGAAAAATTCAAACATAATACATCTTGGCAACAAGAACAAAGGTCTCCATATATCCGATACCTACTTATTGAGAAAACCCGTTGATACCAAGTGAGCCTTATGTATCTCAACAACACTTTTCTATGTAACTTAGTCTTATAGACCCATTTGCATTTTACCATATTTTTTCTTCTTGACAAGAAACTAGTTCCTAAGTTTTATTTTTCAACAATGAATTATATTATTCAATCATAACATTTCCCCCTTCATGTATGTCATGTGCATTTTCATGTGTCTTACAAGAACATGTCTCTAACCCATGCACCATTAGTGCAACATATCCATGTTGTTTTTATCCACAATTCCTCCTTATATTAGTCACATCACCCACATTATTTCCATATGCCTAAATGGTCTTTGTTACCCACTTATGGTAACCATATTCTCGACAGAACATGTCCATGTAATCCGTTCATCGTGAAAAGACTCAACCATGTTGTCAGTGGATTTATAATCAATTATTTGACCTATAGTTGATTTAATAGTAGAAATTCAATTGGAATTTAAGCTAGTCGATTTAGAAACCAAGTTATTCGATTTAGAGTGAAGGGTAGTGAATTCAAAGATCTTCAAGATTTCAACTAAATTATGACCTAAAACCCCAATTAGGTAACATTTAAAGTTATATCATCAAAGATAACACATCGTTAACATATCAATGCTTTCTTAATTGGATCAATTAGTCAATAGGTTTTCGACTCTTCATAATAACCAACCATTATGCAAGACTGACTGTTGGGGTACACCTTCTGCTTCTCATCCAAAATATGAGCCAATATCTACATCTAAAGGTCCTTAGGTGTTCAATCCATGGTTTCTTTTGATTCCATTTCTCAAGAGGAATGATATCCCACATTACTTTGGTCAAGACTCTAGTCAAAGGATTGTTTGAGCGTACAACCCTTGAGCTAAAACTAGTCAGTACTCCCTTTTCTTGAAGCAAATATCTACCCATTTCAATCTTATTCTATCTTAGCAACACCACTTTGCTAAAGTGTGTAAGGTACTAATATTTTCTATGAAATATCGTTCTGAAATAAATACCCTTCAAGGGCCTTACTCACATATTCTCCTCCACTATCGAAAATCAAACATTTCATGAGTCGACCACATTTTTTTTTAGTTAATTTTCTAAAATCCTTAAATTTGATCAAATACCATGTCCTTGTTTTGAAGAAATAAACCCAAGTAAACTTGGAAGAATCATTAATAAAGGTAAGAACATACCTTGCACATGCAAAAGAAGGATGATTCATTGTATAAAGATCACTATGCACAAGCTTCGGTGATGTCTTTTCCCTCCAAGACTTCCATGTTCTCAAAATTTTCTTGGTGATGTGTATCAAGAGTACATCCTTCACATGCACGTTATGGAGGAACCATTTTGGGGATTCCAATGAAATATATTAAGTGAAACCATCAACTTCATGCTCCTGACGTTCAAATGTGCTAGTCTTTCATAACAAATTCTACTTCTATCATCAATGCTAGATATAAATGCAAATGGTCTAGTTTCTTTCTTATTTTCACCCTTGAAGGCACAAAATCTATACAATATGTCGACGGGATCAAGAATACCCTCAACAACCACCACAAAATCATTGCCAATATCCTTCACAACAAACTTGTCTAGCTAGAATTCAATGTTCTTTCTAGTCTCAATCAAATATGGTAAAAAAAAGGTATTTGCATTGAGATTAGGTACATGGTAAATGATAATGATTACACCATTTTCACAATCAACCCTTCCACTACTAGTAATAGTGAGTGCATAGCCATTTTCAACAAATGTCTTCCCTTCTTTAGCCTCACTGAAGGAAGAAAGGAAAGAACCATCCTTATCCATGTGATGTGAATAACCATAATCAACTATCCATTCTTTTTTAGAAGTGTCACTATATAATGCTCGAGAGAAACTAACATAAAATGTATGATTATAACTATGTTGTAGGAAACACCCCCCAATAGGCAAACCGGTACCTGCAATACTTGGAAAGATCAAAACAAGTACGAAACGTCATCAACCATCAACTGACAATGTTTCCAAGATGTTTTAGGCACTTTTTGGAAGTTTTCGCATTGACCTAAGTGCCCGAGAAGGGCATGAGACCCATATGAAAATGTTTCCTTGTCTGTGTCAACGATTCTTTAAGACCAAAAAAATATAGGGGATTGAGATTTGAGGAGTTTGTGACCTTGGTAATTAATGGTAATATTGAATTCTTAAAGTAAAAGTTGGCATTCTCCTTTATCTTACCTTTTATATCCTTTTAATTAAATTTTTAACATTACCATTAATTGTTTCAGGATGTTTTAGGGTGGTTCCAACCTCATCGGACTTCATATGGTGAAAGTAGAATTTCATATACCATTCAGAGTTCAATAGACTTAATATTTTTCAAGATTTTAAGATTGACAAGATTGTAGCATTTCCACTGGATTCTATCATGTATGAGGGTATGGGATTGGCATTAGTCAAGACCACCAACTATGAGATTTTGCATCATGTAACCATCAATGAAGTTAATATAGAGATGGATCTCCTTCTAAAATGTCATTTGTGTATCATTCTTATTTTCTTACAAGATAATGCATTATTAAAAAAAAACTATACACCTACATTTTTTTTTATATATACCGCATTTCCCCCACATACCCATTTTGGGGGGGTCATGTTTCTAGGAGTTCCTGTTTCAGAAACTTGAACATGTTTCCATGTTTTGTGCTACTTAGGTTTATAATCACCTTTGTTTTCTTAAGTTTATTGTTGGTTGATTGGTCGACTATCCACCTTCAAGCCTCGTAAACTTCTTCTCAATATCACAAACCTTCTTAAAGTGCCTTGTCTTTCCACAATAATAACAAGTCTTCTTATTCTTACCTTTCCTTGTATGATGTTGACTTCCACCTCCATACTTTCCTCTATCAATCTGATATATATTTCTACGATGATAACCTGTGTTGACTTCCTTTCTATTGACTATCGCCTCCTTTCTTTTTTATGTCAATTCGATCTTCACAATGATAGTCTCCACCATGGCATCTTAATGATTTCCATCTTGATCTCTTTCTTTATAATTATGTCAATGTTTTTCCTTAGTGAAATACACTTGAAACCTATTATTAATCTTTTCTTCATGAAACATTATTTCCTATGCCCTAATCAATAAAGAGCAATAAAGAAATACAAGATATAACTCTTACCATTTTCTTTTCTCGAAGCCCAAATTGCTTGAAATGTGGAACATAAAATATCATATGGTGTTTTTATATTTATCAAAATCATTTCTATTAGTGACCTTTTCTTCTTCACAAAGTCTTTTCCACATTCACTCAACTTCAACTGCAAGTCCTTTGCACAAGCAAAATAATCCTCAATCCTATCAAAATAGAGAGATTTTAGAGAGATCAACTCTTTGTCAAGTTGCATGGATTCTATCAACCTTGTTAAATAACTTCTTCAGCTTCTAGACTTCATTTGTGTATTCAATTCCTCTGGTATGGTCAAATCTCCCAAACTTCATTTGGGCACTCAACCTTTTCAAATAACTTCTTTAGCTTCTTCCAAATTTCATATGGGAAGTTAATTTGAATGGTATCAAATGGAATTTCTCTTGAGAAGTAGTTCGTTATAACACCTATAACATCATCTTTCTTCCATTATTGTGAACTTCTCATGTTCATTTCTAAGATTGGGAAAGAGAGTCCTTGTTAACTACCATACTGTTTTTATCTTTAGCAAAGTCTCCATGTCTTGTGCCCATATGCTAGAGTTGTGGGTTTTGAGCACGATAGGTTCCTACTTCAAACCCATATCTCTTCTGTAAAACCTTGATTTAAAAACTTGCAAGTTCAAATATGTTAATTCCTTAGGAAATCCGACTTCTTAAGAGCACAAATATGATCCACAGTCTGCATGTGACATGACGACCTTTTTAGCGAATCCATAATCGTAAAGATGTTGGATATTTTCAACTTTGGGTAGCCATTCTCCGCAAGAAAGTACAAGAAGACCCATCTATACAATTACAAGAAGACCCAAGAAGAGAATCCGACCCCACAAGAAATTAATAAATAAATTGAAGACCCAAAAATAAGAAGTCGGCCCTAGACTAGCACCCAAATTAGAATAAATACAGGATTGTCTCATTTAATTTGGACAGTCAGACAACTTCTTCTGCAATGCGCACAAGGCAGTGGCAGCTGCAATTTTTGGTAATTTCATTATTTCTGGTTTTCTGGTATCTTGGAGGGTGTGCCACACTTGGGGAATCTCTTCCTTGGTTATTTTGGATCATCTTATTGAGGCATTAGGTCTTGGATACACCAGCCTTGGGGAGGATCTTCTCTGTATGGTATTTTGTCTTGCAATGTCCCCCACCTCTTGATGAAGAGGTCTAGAGAGACTCAATAGTCTAGCTATCCCCATTAGACTATAGTCTCATGCATCATGGGGACAAAGTCAATGAGAAGACACTTCATAAGCACAACATTATATTACTGAGTTGACTTTGTGTGAAAAAGGGTAATTCAATGAAATAAAATAAAAGGTGGAGTTAAGATAAGAGTTAACCCTAGGGGTTAACTAACTCAAGAGAAGAATAGACTAGAGGTATAAAAGAAAGGAAGGGCACACTTCTAAGGCATTCTGGATGATTATCATATTTTCATTGGAGCTCTTGAGCATAAGAAATTTTTAGGGTTTTGTGATTAAAACCCTAGAGATAAACTCGGTGGTGAAAGATCCCACCTTTCTTGATCCAAGCTTGGTCCCGGAGGTGCACAATCCTCCCACACCATTCTACAGTGTTACAGGGGCCAGATCTATTGGTAGAGGAAAGCTATTGCGCAACCTAGGGGGTTTCCAGTAGGAGGGTGCACCACCTTGAGAAGATCAGTTCAATCTGAAGTAAGGAGGAAGCTTTTTGTAAAAGGAACATCTTGGTTTTATTCATATGTTCTAGGGCATCATTTCTAGTCTATTAAGGAGGAGGTTTTCCCAGCAGATTATTACCTGGAGCTTGGCACGACTTGGAGGATAGAAGGGTGCACTGTAGAAGGAGGTTTTCATCATTTGGTGGCCCAAATATTCATAGATCATCTTGATACTTCACCAGCTAGATTGTCTTGGCTCGATCTATCATTCCAGTGATTTTTGTAGCAGTTGGAGGCTTCTATAGGTGAGGCCGAAATATTGGAGATTCAGTCAACTATGGGGAACAAACGAGTTGAGGGTTTGGTCATTTGGAGGGTAAAAAATTCACCCTTAAATTTGATACTTTTCCAGGGGGATTCTAGTATCCCGATCTACATTTCGAGAAATTTTTGGGGCATTTAGAGTACATAAAGAGGAGGGAAAAAATTTAGGGGTTCTACAACAATCAGGGCAGTGTGAAAACTCAACTAGTTGGAGGGGTTTGACACTATATTGGATCAGGGTCTCATCTCATCAATCTTCTCTTGCAACTGTTGGCCTTTGGAGGCTTGGATCTTCTCTTCAGAGGGCCTTTGGAAGGCTATTATCATTGTATTGACTATTATTGTAGCAACTAGCATCCCATTTTTGGATATTATTGGGGTTTTCTTCCAGATCTGCAGATCTCTTGTTATAAGGATCTATCTACTATCTAAATAAAGGCCATATCTGACATTATTGGCTCTATATTAGTGTTCCTTATTGTATCTTGTCTTGCTTATGATATATTCTTCAGATATGTTGTTTCATTGCTTAATCGTCATCATATAAATCCTAATGTGCAATTCCATGAGTAAACCTATAAACACATAAGAAAACACAAAAAAACAGTGAGCAGTTAGTGTTCCAGGCAAAAAATTTGGCTTGGGAACATTCCAGGGGTATCAAAGCATTGATCCTTCTAGCTAGTGGGGATTAGTGCATGCAGAAGTTCAGTGGTATTGACACGGGTAGACGTAGGAAGCAGACAGGTGAAATAGAGGCAGAGATGGAGGGTTCAAGTGAGGACAATGAGCCACATATTCTAGAAGGTTTTTCCAAGGAGTTACAACACTCCATAAATTAGACAGAAAGTGCACTTGTGCACCATCTACAAGAGAAATAGGAAGCAATGTGCAAGGGATAGTTTGAAATGAGGGAGACTCTAGAAAGAGTGAATTCCAGCCAGGAGAGGTTTGTGCAACTCATATTACAGTTGACCCATGCAGGAAAGGGACCATAAATTTATGCAAACATGGAATCTATTGGGTCTCACGGGGGAACAAGACCTCATCGAGAGAATATCCCTCACTATCACAATGAGGGAAAAAATTATGGAGTTAGAGCTCCTCAGGGGCCAACACATAGTAGGACCACCCCTAGACCCTACCTACCCACATTCCTAGATAACCAACCATAAAGAAACTATGAGGATGAAATTGAGGAAAAATTTGAGTAGTATGTGAGGGAGTATCATGCCTTGAGTGCAGGGTTCTAGAGGTAAGTCACACTAGATCAGTATTGTGGAGTCAAGTTCCGGGGTAATCCTAAACAATATCAAATACCTAACTATGAATTGAAGCATAGGGAAGACAAGATGGAAATTCCCTATTTTGATGGATCTTCCAAGGTGATTGCGCAAGCATGGGTACATAAACTTGATACCTACCTAAAACTTAACCCGATGAGGGAGATGGATGCCGTCAAGTTTTCCACCATGTACTTGGAGGGAAAGGGTCATGATTGGTGGTACCATGGGTTGACCACACTGGGTCACAATAAGATCACATATTATACAACGTTTACATAGAGGCTCATTGAAAAGTTTGACCAGGGGGATCCGGAGCTACCTTTTAGGGAACTCACCCAACTTAGATAGACAAGATCACTAGAGGATTACACAGAAGAGTTTCAGAGGATAAAAAATATGGTAGAGGATGTGTCTCAATCAAGACTTATGATGCTCTTCATAGAAGGGTTAATGGTGCCCTTGAGGGGTTGGGTCAAGGATTTTAATCCTGCCAACTTGCATGATGCGATATGGAAGACTAGGGACTTAGGATCAACAAAAAAGACAAGATTTACCCCTATAATTCCTTTAAACCAAGGGGGTAGAGACCAAATAACTCCTATGAACCAAGGAGGGAGAGACCAAAGGGTGTTTGATCAAGGAAGGGGTAGGATGGATGAGCCCACTAGGAGGGAATTGAGAAGGAAGAAATTGTGCTTCACTTGCAAAGAGCCTTGGTATCCAACACACAAATGCATGGGAAAGGACAAGGCTCACTACATTGAGGTGATATAGGATGATGAGTAGGAGGAATATTTAGGCCATCTAGATAACATAGAGGAAGAGGCCACATGACACACAAAATAAGAGGATGCAAGTCACAACCTTGTAGCCAATAAAAAGGTGACACTAGCATCCATCAACAGGGTACCTAAATTCAACACTTTCATGATGAGAGGGGTGATACAAGGGAAAAAAGTCTCAGTTCTCATTGATGGGGGTGCTTCACACAACTTCATTGATTCTTCCCTACTTCAAAGGAGACACATACCTACAATTGAGTTTGAGGGATTTTGTGTGGAGGTAGCAGGGGGGCACACCATGCCTTGTGACAGATACATTCCGGGAATGAATATTACATTGGGAAGGCATGATTTGGAACATAATTTATATGTTATGGACCTTCCAGACACCAACATCATACTTGGAGTATAGTCTCTTAGTACATTGGGGCCAATCACCACAAATTACAAGACCATGGAAATGTCTTCTACAAAGGAAAATGGGAAAAAGGTGGTTCTCAGGGGCATGACAGGAAACACACCGAGAGTGGTGACAAAAAAGCACATGGAGGCCATATTCATGAGGGAATACATTTCTTATGCAATAGAGTGTAGAATATCAGTTAGGCTGGATAAGAAGGGGGAAAATCACTACTCACCAGAGATCCAGAGAATCATTGACAGGCACAACAAGGTCTTTGAGCCCATACCACCAGATATGGGGTTTGAGCACATCATAGAGTTGGAGGAGGGTACGAAACCTGTCATCACCACTCCCTACAAGCACTCCAATATGTATACATATGATATTGAGAAGGCCATTAAAGAATTATTAGACATGGGCCACATTAGGCCAAGTTCCAGTCCCTTTACATCTTCAGTGGTATTGGTGAAAAAGAAGGATGAGACAATGCAAATGTGTATTGACTACATGGATTTAAATAAGAAGACAATAAAAAATAGATACCCCATCCTGAGGATTGATGAGCTATTGGATGAGCTCCATGGGGCTGTATACTTCACAAATATTGACTTTCTCTCTGACTATCATTAGATAAAGATGAGGGAGCAAGATATCTCCAAGAATGCTTTCCGATGTCACTATGGACACTATGAGTTCTTGGTAATTCCTTTTGGGCTGACTAATGCGCCAGCCACCTTCCAATATTGCATGAATAATTTTTTCAACAAGAAACTGAGGAAGTTCCTCTTGGTCTTCCTTGATGAATTGCTGATCTATAGAAAAACTTGGGAGGATCACCTTCAACATGTAGAACATATTTTGGCTATCATGGAAGAACAATCCTTATATGCTAAGGAATACAAATGTGAGTTTGGAATGACATAGGTCCTTAATTTAGGGCACATCATTGGAGTGAAGGGGGTATAGGTACACCGCAAGAAGATACAAGCTAATCTTGACTGGCCCACACCTAAGACATTCAAAAAATTTAAGGGATTTTTGGGCATATGTTGCTATTACAGGAAGTTTGTTAAGGGTTTCTATCAACTTTGTGCACCTTTGACCAATTTGACCAAGAAAGGGGAATTCAAGTGGAGCCCAGAAGCACAATTGACCTTTGACAAAATGAAGAAGGTGATGAGTACGTGCCCAGTATTGGCCCTACCAGATTTTTCACAACCTTTCACAGTAGAGTGTGATGCCTCAGGGGAAGGCATTGGGGCAATTCTTATGCAGAATATGCACCCTATTGACGAAAATTGAGAGGTCCTGAGCTCCTCTACACCATCTATGAAAAAGAAATGCTAGCCATCATGCATGCATTGGATAATTTCAGGCAATATTTGGTTGGGGAAAAGTTCGTCATGAGGAAAAATCACAACAACCTCAAGTACTTCCTAGATCAGAAGGACTTGAATGAGAGGAAAACGAAGTGGGTTAGCAAAATCCAGGCTCATGAATTTGAAATTGATTTTTTCAAATGGAAGAATAATGTGGTGGCAGATGCCTTATCTAGAAGACCATCAATTTATGCAATGATCGACATCTCAGTGGATTGGAAGGCCCACATTTTGGCAGAATATTCAAAAAACAAATTTGCATGCGAAGTGATGGATGGAAATGTACAAGATGAAAAATTTAGAATCATGGATGACATCATATACTACAAGGGCCAAATGTTCTTGGTCCCTGAGTCAACCTTTAGGCCAAGGTGCTACAAGCATGCCATGATTCACCAGTAGCAGGGCATCAAGGGTTTATCAAGACATACATGCATATACGAGAGAGATTCACTTGGAAGGGATTGAAAGAAGATGTAATGCACCACATAAAGGAGTGCACCACTTGTCAGGAAAACAAATATGAACAAACTCACCCAGGAGAATTACTACACCCACTTCCCATTTTGGAGCACAAATTGGAAATCATATCTATGGATTTCATCATAGGGTTTCCCAAGGCTTAGAGAAAATATTGCATTTTCGTGGTAGTAGATGTTGGCTCACGGGTAGACCCAGGGTTCATATCTAACAATGCACCAACAAGCCCTAACTACTGGCCCTTTCAACAACACCTGCGAAGCAGATGCAGTCTCACACGAAGTAGCTATAGGGGGTTACAAGACACATGTGTCTACAACCAAAAGAAATGCATAGTAGATTCACAACAACAAAACACAACCACCTAGTTATCCTTTATCTTCCTTAAGACTACTGTGTAAGTTAAATTTCAGATCTAACACAATATCACAATAGCAACATATCAAATGACTGAGAACACAACATCAATCACACATAACACAAGATATACATGGTTCACCCTCTCCCTTAGGGATACGTCCACAGAACTATGATTTATGATATATTAAGATGGAAGCATACAGTTCTTATTTGCGTTCTTAGCTAGTAGATATTCTTTTCTTATGTCTCTTTCTCTCCCCTCCCTGTGCACCCAGCTATAGGGCTAACCTTTGCACCCATCTGAAGATCTTACAATACCAGAAGGCTCATGCACTCAACACTTCTCTCTCACCCAACAACAATCACTCAATAGTAACTATGAACTCTTCACCAATAATGAATCCTTTTGTTACTCTCAATCTTTGTTTATACATTACAATATCTCTCGGGCACCCTTAGGCCGAAACCTAGGTGTCAAAACCCTAGATACCAAAACTCTAGGTGTCTAAAACCCTAGGTCAACTTGACTAGTGTTTTCAGGGCTTCACCAGCCTATCTTTCCTTCCTTCACACACGGTGCTTCAAAGCATCTGTTGACATCTTCTTTCGCTTGCTGAGTTGTACACGATCCCTCTTCCTTGCTGATTTGTCATCCTCGATCTCCTCGTCCAATGAATTTATTTCTCTTACTTCGCTCTGTCTTTTCTATTCTTTTGCTCACTTCGACCCATTATCAGTCACTGTGTCTCCCTCACAATTCACATTTTTCAATTTCTCCCTTAATATTTTCTTGCTTCCATAACCAAGGGACAACAGGCCCCCAACACTCACCTGTGACTCATCTCGAGGCACTTCAGGTCTGAACTTTATGTTTCATTTCAACTTCAGACTGCATAGGGCAGCCTGTGCTTTCTTCTCTGTCCCTCCCTTCTATGTGTAGACTGTATTTTCTGTGTCTGGTACCCAGTTTCAACTGCACCTGGTACCTAAAACCGTTTCCTTATGCTTTTACTGAGAGCTGTGAGGCAACTGGTTGTCATAATACAATTTCAATTGGCTTTCGTTCACCAAACCTTCCTTTCATTCTCCATTCAAAGTCTTCAACTGTGTAGCTCCTCCTTCTGTAACATAGGCAATCTCATATGGCCCAAGCCAATGCGTCCTGAACTTTCCTGGATGCCTCATGAACTTACTATCATATACCAATGCCATATCTCCTTGCTTGAAAGATTTCTTCTTGATGTGTCTATCATGGTAGGCCTTTTCTCTTTCTTTCTGAACCTACTATTGAAATCTTGAAATAAATCTGTCTTCTTCTAGTTCGACCAACTGACAAGCCTCTCTTTCACAGCGCCAATGTCATCCATATATGTGAAGGCTGCAATCCTCAGACTAGGAACCAAATATTCCATGGGTACAACTACTTCTAGACCATAGACCAATTTAAAGGGGGTCTGCATGGTCAACTTCTTGCAAGTGGTTTTATAGGCCCATAATACTTCTGGTAATCTCAAATCCCAGTCATCCCTATTCACGCTGCATATCTTCATCAGCGTTGTCTCCAAGATCTTATTGAATGCTTCAACTGGCCCATTTTCTTGTGGATGATAGGGCATGCTCTTCTGATGGTGAACTTCAAATTCTTGAGTCAAGGCTTCAATAGTCTTGTTAATAAAATGTGTGCCTTGATCGCTCATAAGGATCTTTGGGCATCCAAACATGGTTATGATATCATCAAATATGAAGCGTGCAGCTGTAGTTTCACTACGGTCCTTAACTGCTCTTGCTTCTGCCCATCTGGTCAAATACTCTATCGCAGTGATTATGTATCTAGCTCTTGTGCACTTTCCTGGTGGGTTGATAGGTCCCACAAAGTCAATGGCCCATTTCTCAAATGCTTGTAGGGTCAGCTGTGGTGCTAAAGAAATTTCATCTCTTCTAGACAGCTTCCCAACTCTTTGGAATACATCATAGGCCTTATAGTATTCCTTAACATATTTTTGTAGAGTAGGCCACTAAAGGCCAGCCCTAAGAATCTTCTGCGTTGTTGCTTTCCCTGTGTAATGTCCTCCTATGATGCCTTCATGTGATTCTGCGAGGGTCAATGGTCTCTCTGCTTCCATAACACACCTCCTCAATATCTCATCAGGTCCCATCTTGTATAAATGTTCAACTATAAGTGAAAAATATACAACGTGCACTACCAACTGTTTCTTTTGAGTGATTGTATATTCACTAGGTGCCATTCCTGTTGACAGGAACTACACCATCTCCACGAAGTGATCATCAAAATTCTTGATGGCCATCAACTATGCGTCTGGTAGTGTATCCTCTAAAATAGTAGGCTCTTCTCCATGTTCCAACCTTGACAAGTGGTCAGGACGTTTGTTCCTTCTTTTTGGCTTAACCACGACCTCAAAATCATATTCCTCAAATAACATAAGCCATTTTCATATTCTCCCCCCCAACATTGGCTTGTTGACTAGGTATTTCAATGCAGAGTGATCAATAAACATTTTAAAGTGTCCTCCCAACAAGTAGTGATGAAACTTTTACAGCGCATACACCATGGCTAATCCTTCTCACTCTATGGTGGTGTAATTAATCTTAGCTGTTGATAGCTTCCTACTAGCAAAGGCTAATGGGTGGTCAATGTCTCCAGCTCCCGATTGTGCTAACATTGCTCCTAATGTGATAGAATATGCATAGACATGCACGTGAAATTCCTTACTCCAATCTGGGAAAACCAAAATGGGCGCAATAACCATTTTCTATTTCAGTGTGTCGAAGCTCTGTTAGAATTCTTCTGTCCAATGAAATTGGCAGTCTTTCTTTAGAATCTTTTCCATCAGTGCTGTGATTTGTGTGTAGCCCTTAATTACCTTCTTGTAGTATCCACTATGTCCCAGTGTAATGTGCAACTGTTTGACTGAAGTAAGAGGGGGTATATCGACTATAATGGCAATCTTGGATGGATCTACCAGCAATCCTTGCTTGCACACAATATGGCCCAACAGTACTCTGAAGGGTGAAAAGAAGATGCACTTTTTCAGGTTCAAGGAAATCTGACATTTCCTGCACTTATCCATCATTAGTCTTAAACATTCAATATGATTTTGCAAAATGATGAAAACAGTCCAATCATAAAAGTATGCTTCCAAGAATTTATGTAAAAAATCCTTAAATGCTTCGAACACCACCCTGGAAAAGATGGCTGGTGCATTCTTCAATCCAAATGGAATCACTGTATACTGTTAGGATCCCCATTCTATTGCAAATGTGGTCTTATGGCGATCTTCCTTGGCAATCTGGATCTAATGGTATCCTAAAAATCCATCTGTAAAATAATATACCTCCTGTCCTCCTACATTGTCTAGCACTTCGTCAATGAATGGTGTAGGGAATGGGTCATGAAAACATCCATCATTCAACTTCCTAAGATCTACACAGATCCTGATTTCTCCTCTCTTCTTATCTTATACCACCATAGGGATAATCCACTCTGACTCTTAAACAGGTTCTATGATTCCTGCTTCTAGAATTTTGTCAAGCTCAATCTTCACTTTCTCCTTATATTTAGGGTTCAATCTGTAAGGTCTCTGTTTCACTGGCCTTGCATCTAGTTTCAAAGGGATCCTCATTTCTCCCACGGGTCCTTTAATTCCCTTCATATTAGTGAACTTGGTTGCAAACAAGTCCTGATATTCATGTATTAACTCTGTGATCTTGTCAATGGTGGCAACATCCCTATAATCTCCAACATTTGCAAGTTTTGGTGTCTGTTCTGTTCCAATGTTGATTTTTTTTATTTTAATTGGCTGTCCAACAAAAGGTAGTTCAATTCCTGGTCCTTCTACATCTCTTTGGCCTTCTATTTCTGTGATGTTCACATTCCTAGGATCGTCGTCTTCAGCTATATTGATATTGTAACAACCTTGCAACTTCTGAAGAGGCGTGATTAATTCATCCTCTTCTTGCTCCAAAGGGAGGCTAGGTGCCTACTCAAATAATTTCTATCCTACAACCTGTAATGCTTGATATACTGTAGGATATTGGCATTCAAACAAAAAGGTAGTTACAAAGTTCTGGGTCATACCTTCCCAATCTACAATGATGAGGCACAGTTCTTCTTGAAGATACCAGTTGATGGGAGTTGTGTCCAGTGTGTTAATGAATTTCTGTACCCACTGTTCTTGAGGAATGCTCCTCCAGACTTCCTCGCAATTTCACACATGGTCCTTCAGACAACTTCGACATGTGTACCTAACTTCACATCCTTCTACTTGCTCTGAAAATTGCGTTGTCATCAAAGTGTGACATTGCACCCAGTCTGTAATATTGTTTTTGTGTTTCCCCCACCATCTCACTGGAGTTAATTTCAAGGCCTCATTTATTGCCAACAATCTTTGTGGTGTTGGTACATTTTATTCAAAGTCCAACAAGAATGCTTCTAAATGATTCAGAACATCAAAGGTGAGCAAGTTACTTATTGTTGTGTCGATCCAACGAACTTCTCGGGTTAATCTAGCACATCTCCTTGTAGATACTTCATACACTTTGTTCTGCCAGTTCTCCAATGCTTCTTCTGAATCTGATGAGCATGCACTGTCACTTTTCCAGCTCAAATTCCCATCTGCTATAGGATTAATGTAGTCCTGCTGTCTGGCTGCTAATTTGTATATTTTTTCTAGTTCATATGCACGATCTTCTTCTCTGATGGGTTCTGTGTATCTCTGAACTTCATCGATATCCAAAGGTGCAATGACCTTAAGTCCATCTCCTTCAAACATCATTCTTCTTTTCTTTAAATCAGCCACAGTGGAATGATTGAAATCCCAATAAATTCCTAATAGCGCAGGGTAAGGACAACTATCATCAACTATCTCAATCACTTCAAAGTATGCAAACTTCCTTACTCCGTTGATGTCCATAGGGACACGCTCTAGTCTTCCAAAGGGGCTTACATATTTCTA
>JZKD02S0061746.1:297559-320267 GCA_000966675.3 Picea glauca
ACAAAGCAGAAGGAGCATTGGAACTCATCCATTCAGATGTGTGTGGCCCAATGCCATCATCCTCCATTAGTGGGTATGTATACTATGTATCATTTATTGATGATTATTCTCGTAAAACCTAGATATATTTCTTAAAATCTAAAGATGAAGTATTCAGTAAATTCAAGGAATTCAAAGCCTTGATAGAGAATATTTTCAAAAGAAATATTAAGATACTCAGGTTAGATAATGGAGGAGAATATACCTCGAAGGAGTTTGTAAACTTCTGCAGAGATGTCGGGATAAAGAGGGAACTCACTAGTCCCTATAATCCTCAACAAAATGATGTAGCTGAAAGGAAGAACAGAACAATTATGGAAGCTGTGAAGACCATGATTCATGATCAAGATCTTCCTATGTGCTTATGGGCAGAAGAAGCAATGGTAGTTGTTTATGTGTAGAACATATTATCCCATAGTGTACTTGGGTTCAAGACCCTAGAAGAAATGTTCACCGGAAAGAATCCAGAGGTAAGCCATCTCAAAATATTTGGCTGTCCAGTGTTTATCCATATACTGAAAGAGAAAAGAAACAAGCTGGAATCCTCTGGAAAAAAGGGAATATTTGTGGGATACTGTGAGGTATCCAAGGCCTTTAGAATCTACATACCTGGTCACTTCCATATTGAGATCAGCAGGGACGTGACCTTTGATGAAGAAGCAACACTTAAGAAATCGAGAAGATGCCAGCTTGAAGAAATGTATGAAGAGGAACCTGTAAATCCCAGGATGACATAATCCATGAGGGAAGTTCCCAGAGCTGCAGAACCTGTAAGGGAAGTCATAGCTTCCCCTGATGAGGAGACTCCTAAAGATCATGATATAACAAAAGTTCAAGAACCTCCTCAAATGATCTTCTCCCATAAAATAATGCCTGCTTGGGCAAGAGAGATTATTCAATATGGAGAGAAGTATGGTGTTCCAGAATGAACCACAAGACAGGTGAAGAGACCAAAGCCATTCTCCAGTTACACAACTTTGATGTGCAATCTACTTGATGAAGAACCCACATGATTTGAAGAGGCCATCCAGAAGAAGGAATGGGCAGATGCCATGAAAGAGGAATGCCAATCCATAATAAAGAATGATGTATGGGAAATAGTTCCCAGACCAAAAAGTAAGGATGTGGTATCATCAAAATGGCTCTTCAAATTAAAACATGTTGCTGATGGAAGTATTGAGAAATATAAAGCAAGATTTGTTGCTCGTGGCTTTTCCTAGAAGGAAGGTATTGACTATGAAGAGACATTCACTGTTGTGGCCAGATACACTTCGATCAGAACCATTATAGCTCTTACTGCCAAGATGAAGTGGAAGCTGCATCAGATGGATGTGAAGACAACTTTCCTGAATGGTGTTATCGAAGAGGAAGTGTATATAGAGCAACCCCAAGGATTTGAGGTTGAAGACAGGAAGTCTCATGTCTGTCGATTGAAGAAATCCTTATACGGATTGAAGCAAGCTCCCAGAGCTTGGTATGGCTGTATAGAAAGTTTCTTGACGAGATTGGGCTTTACCAAGAGTAAACCAGACTCAAATCTCTACTTCAAAATTATGGATAATGAACCAATAATATTATTACTGTATGTGGATGACTTGTTCTTAACTGGAGAAGAAAATCTCATCGCTGAATGTAAATAGAGACTTGCCGCAGAATTTGAAATGGAAGACCTTGGTCTAATGCATTACTTCTTAGGCCTTGAGGTATGGCAAAGTCCAGAGAGAATATTCCTTAACCGAGGGAAGTACATGGTTGAAATATTAAAGAGATTCGACATGCTAAAATGCAAGTCCATGAATACTCCCATGGAAGCGAAGCTGAAGCTGCTGGTCGATACTTCGTCAGATTTGATAGATATCACTCTGTACAGACAGATTATTGGATCGCTGATGTACCTGAAAAACACCAGACCAAACATCTATTTTGTAGTGAACACCTTGAGTCATTTTCTGGTAGAGCCCAGACGTGTTCATCTAGTGGCTGCAAAACATGTGATGAGGTACAGTGGATTATGGTCTCAGCTATGATGGAGATCATGACTTCACATTGAGTGGATATACTGATGTAGATTGGGCAGGAAGCGTTGCTGATAGAAAAATCACTTTCGGATGTTGTTTCATTTTGGGATCAGCTATGATCTCATGATAGAGTAGGAAGCAATCCAGTATTTATCTCAGCACAACATAAGCAGAGTACATTGCCACATGTTCTGCTAGCTGCGAAGCTATATGGCTTCGAAAGTTGGTGACATGCCTATTTTATTTGGAGATGAGAGCAACCACGATTCTATGTGACAATCAAAGATGCATTAAAATGACAGACAATCCTGTGTTCCATGACAAGTCGAAGCATAAAGAGATCCGCTATCATTTCATTTGCGACATGGTACAGAGAGGAGCCTTGAAGCTCCAATACATTAGCACAGATGAATAGGTTGCTGATGTGTTGACTAAGCCTCTATCTCATGTAAAGTTTGAACACTTTCGAGATAAGCTTGGTATAGTCTGAAAGGACTCTCCCTGAAAGGGGGAGTATATGTATTCCTTGCTTCTGACCTAGTTGTTAGACGTAAAGCAAGATGATTCATGCTTCTGACCTCGCTGTTAGACGTAAATCATGACGTTGTGTGATCCTTGCTTCTGACCTCGCTGTTAGACGTAAAGTAAGATGAGTCATGCTTCTGACCTCGTTGTTAGACATAAAGCATGACGTTGTGTGATCCTTTCTTCTGACCTCGCTGTTAGACGTAAAGCAAGATGAGTCATGCTTCTAACCTAGTTGTTAGATGTAAAGCATGACGCCGCTGATTCCTTGTTTCTGACCTAGTTGTTAGACGTAAAGCAAGATGATTCCTCGCTTCTGACCTCATTGTTAGATGTAAAGCGAGCTGTTGATGTGTTCCTTGCTTCTGACCTCGTTGTTATATGTAAAGAAAGATGAGTCATGCTTTTGACCTAGTTGTTAGACGTAAAGCATGACGTTGTGATTCCTCGCTTCTGACCTAGTTGTTAGATGTAAAGTGAGATGGTGACATTCCTTGCTTCTGACCTAGTTGTTAGATGTAAAGCAAGATGTGACTGACACTAAGCTACCATCTTAACTGCTGTGACATTGAGCCAGTGTAGTACTGTGATGTGCCAGCCTAGTGCTGTGATGAGGTATCATTTTTACTGATACATATTTGATGCAGATGATGATAACATTCCTTCGAGAAGGATGATGCTGCCGATGAAGAAAACTTCCGATGAATCATAAATATGCTAGCCAATGTTTCAAGATGATATTGACGATACTGTCCTCCAGATGCCACTGATGATGCAGACCTCTCTCGCCTGATGCTGATGAAGAATACCCTTCTTGTTAAGGGGGAGTGTTGAAATAATGTAGCTGCGAAGAGCATTCTTATTATTATTGGATTAAATCCCCATTGTGAATTAATCATGTCATTATTATTATTATTTCTATTGGATCAATCCCCATTGTGGATTAATCATGTCGGTAATTGTATAAGGACCAAATCCCCTTTTGCAGATTGGTCATTGGACAATTACAAAGGGAAGAATAAGAAGTCGGCCCCAATAGTTATTATGGAAGACCCATAATTAATTAAAGGTGGGTTTACCCACCTAGAGTGAGAGGTTGGCCTTGCCAGTTGTGACCTTTCACATGTGCCAATTTTGTATAAATAAGAGGCTAGCGCCTCACTTCAAACACACAACTCACTTGCTCATTCCTCTCATGAGGCAAGCTGCAATTACCAGAGAGAGGAGAAGAAGAGTGGCACATCTCTTGGGGAGGACTTTCTGTATTGGTTTGAGTTATCTCTTGAACATTTTATAAGCTATTTATGATAAGGAATTTTTTGATAGGTTTTCTTCCCCTAGAGGGTTTTCCAGGATAAATGCTGTGTCTCTTGTGAATGTGTATTTCTCAGTGATCTTGTTCTTATTATGCTATTATCTATTGAAATTAAAAGAACTATAATAATGGCATAAACATTAACAATTATAGGCATTACAAGTCTGTCAAAGTACTTTCCCAAGTAGTTTCATTTTAGTGCAATACCACTGTTGGGATACTGAGAGGGGGGTGGSGGGGCGGTGGGGTGAATCAGTGTGAGAAATTTATACCAATTTTAACCACAATATTTACTTTAAAAATGATCTAGGAGGATCTTGGTGCCCACCCACCTTGTCCAACTAAAACAAAACAATTTTTTGGCAACTTATTAGTTTTAGCAGTTTTTCAGTTTCTGAACTTTCGGGCCAATTTTTGAGGGCCTAAACGACGTTTGTTAGCGATAAAGCACCTAAATTATAGCCAAACTCTCTGATTGATCACTGTAAATGAATATCCTAATCAATACCTTTCCAACGAGCCATCATTCACCCTAAATGGAGATCATATGAAAAAGTTACGTCCCCGAGAAGTTGATGTACTAACTTGCCCCAATGGGGCCCACATGACTTTTGGCACTTCATCTACTAGGGTTAGGTTTTTGGATGTCTAGGGTTTTGGCATTCATTTTTATTGTAAAAAGGCCTTCAAAGCATCATTGCACTCATATTCTTACAAATGAGTGTAGCCATCACATATCTTCTTAGAGATAAGCTGCCACCATTCTAGCAAGCTTGTTTTCAGTCTGCATTTTATAGTTTTCAACATATTTCTTATTTAATAGAAACCAAGTTTTACTGTATATTTGTTATTGTTCACTATTTCTCTATGTTAATATTACAAATCTGTGGTTTCATTTTGTTCTTCTCATAAATCCAGATCAATGGTATCAGAGCAGTCTGCTCCTCGTTGTTTTTTTAATGCATGTCCTTGCCACGTTCAGGGTATAGAGAGTTGGGTCTCGAGCTTGTTTCTCTTGAGGAAAAATTCTCTCACATGCCCAAGAAACTGTCCATGGTGGGTGAAAAGAAATATGACGAGATAGGAGATCCTTTCAAAATGTTTCTCGAGGAATCCCTTGAGCGACAGAGGAATGAGATGATGGACAACTTTGCACAAATCCTTCGACGACTACCGACAAGTGACACATCCACCTCAAGCGGAAGCGCCACCCCCTTCATGGTACAAATCAACTTTGATATTCCTATATTTTAAGGTCAAATAGATGCTGATGCTGTAGATAAATAGTTAAACCTTCTAGAAGGGTATTTTCTGTCCACAACTTTTTCGATAGAGAAAATATTATGTTTGTGCTCCTCAAGGTCGTCCCCCATGTCAAAGATTGGTGGGATACTTTCTGTGAGAAAAAGGAAATAGAGGGATCCACCTTATTTGTAGTTTCACCCACTTGGGGTTGTTTCAGTAGTGATATTAAGGAACAATATTACCCTGTTGAAAGTTATGACAACTTGTGTACAAGATGGACCACACTGCGGTAGGAAAGAGATCAAACAGTGCTAGAATTCACTAATGTATTCCATACCTTGCACACCAAACTGGGTATCAAATATTCTAAGAGAAATATAGTTCTCAAGTACCACGATGATATGCATAGATACATCCAGACAAAAATGGAGTTTTTGGACATCTCATCCCTGGGCGCGACCTATCAATATGCCGTCAAAATTGAGCAGAAATTTAAACAAAAGCCACGATAGTTTGGGTCTGGGAACCCCTCATAGCAGAAGGATGTCAAGGGAAGCCCCAAACCATAGAACAAATGAAATAACAAATATGGGAAACCTCAGGACAACCAGTCCAAGCCACAAGCAAAGAAGGACAATGGGAAGATGAAGAAAGATACCGGGAAGTGGTGTGACTTCCATAAGATACCCTGTCATAACACTGCTGATTTCCGCTCAAAGAAGTCATTGGTGGCTGAGATAAAATCCTTTGAATCAGATGTGGGTTCTGAATCTGAGTTAGAACCAAAAAAGGGGAGACATATCATTGACACGGAACCCAGTGCGACCATTTCTACCACCAAGATCCTGCATCTCGGTGAACCTGATGAGAAAGAGGAAGGTGAGCGCCTCTTTCATTCACAGATGTGGGTAAAAGGTACTCCACTGATCTTCATCATTGATAATTGTAGCAAGAAGAACCTCATCTTAGTAGAAGTCATCAAGCATCTATCCCTACCGAAAATGCTACATCTGCATCCCTACACCATCGGATGGCTCCATCAAGGAAGCAATGTTCACGTCAACCAACAATGCTGCTTTTCATATGGCATCAAGCCATTCAAAGATGATGTATTGTGTGATGTTTCTCCCCTTGAAGTTTGTGATGTTTTTTTGGACCAACCTTATTTATGGAAACGTCATGTTGTATATGAGTCTATGCCTCATAGTGTTATTATTACTTTGAACAAGAAATTGTACAGGATACCTGAGGCAGTCCCACCTAGTGTTATTTCCTTGATCTTTTCCAAGCAATGCAAGAAGGTCATTTCTCAGGCTGAGAATTTTGTCTTCTTTGTGATTCTCTCTTAGAGTGGGACAAAGGTTGCAACCACATCCATGGCCTCTAAGACCTACCTCTCCACACAGCAAAAGAAAGTGGATAATATCGTGGAAGAATACAAAGACATCTTCTCATCACCTACTGGGGTAACTCTGCACTGTCAGGTCAAGAATCCCATTGAAATGACCCCCAATGCACTCCTATCCAATGGGCCAGTCTATCAACACTCTCTAATATAAAATTAGGAGATCAAGTGTCAGATCCAAGAAATTCTCCACAAGGGGCACATCCGACCCAGCTCATCATGCTGTGGAATCCCAATCGTGCTGGTGTAGAAGAAATACGAGACTTGGTGACTCTGCATTGATTACCGTGCCCTAAATAAAATCACAGTCATGAACTGATACCTAATTCCCCGAATTGACGATCTCCTTGATCAAATGAAGGGGGACAAATACTTCAGTAAGATTGATCTAAAGTCTAGATACCATCAGGTCCCAATAGAACTGACAAATGTATGAAAACTGCCTTCAAGTCAAAATAAGGTATTTTTGAATGGCTGGTCATGCTCTTTGGTTTGAAAAATGCCCCAACAACTTTCATGAGGATGATGGACGATATCTTGCGACCTTTAACTAATTATTTTTTGGTGGTGTATATGGATGACATCCTCGTCTACAACAAGACTTGGGCAGAACACTTGCAACATATTCAATAGGTTCTGCACACTCTGCGACAACACAAGCTATATGCCAACTTGGAAAAATTCGCCTTCGGCATGGACATGGTCCAGTACCTTAGCTACATTGTTGATGCATAGGGTGTGCATGTTGATCCAGCCAAGATACAAGTCATTCGTGAATGTCTAGACCCAACCACACTCACTAATCTTCGGAGCTTCTTAGGCCTTGGCAATTTATATCGAAGGTTCATGTTGGGATTCTCCCATATTTCATGGGCCCTCAACCAAATAACTAGAGGTGGTGGTAAGGAAAAAATTGTGTGGGGCCTGTCCTAGAAGAAAGAATTTGATGATCTGAAGGAGCGCTTGTGCTCTACCCCAGTTCTTTCAATACTTGACCTGCAACAACCCTTCGAGATCGAGATAGATACTTCAAACTATTCTATGGGCGCAGTCATCACTCAACACAACCACCCTGTGGCATATCATAGTGAGACACTATCAGATGTCCTTAGTAAGTACCCTACTTACAACAAATAAATTTACTCCACTATGCATTCCTACCTCTAGTGGAGGCATTACATTCTTAGGAAGGAGACAGTCATCCACACTGATCATAAGATGCTACAGGTCACGCAGACACAAGGAAAATTGCAGAATGACAACCATTAAAAGTGGTCCACATATTTGCAGCAATTCCAACTCAAAATCAAGTATAAAACATGAAGTGCCAACCGAGTTGTTGATTTCCCTAGCTGACCTCCAGTCGCGACACTCACCACAATGCTCGCTTCTTTCGGCCACGAGACCTCTGGATGCCTCCACCTTTATGAGACAAATCCTGACTTCACCAACACCTACCAGGGTTTGGGTGCAAACTCAACTGTCATCAATTTCCAACTTCATGACGGGCTATTGTGCCATCTAGGCCATCTATGAATTCCATCAAGCAAGTGAGTGAATATTGTTATCCTCCCATTTAGGGATAACTAAGGAAATTATGTCTCGACACCCATAGGTCCTAGACATGGAGTACCAAGAGCCATATCGACTTGAGCATGGCCCTAGAGGGCCCATCTCCTCTTCCTTCAACGGCTACACTTTTTTAGCAGCAAAAACATCCATCACCTTGGTCTGGTCCTGTAGCAGAGATGGATATTTCTCCATGAGGTAAAGAGTCTGGGTATCATGGTATGTGTCATTCTAATCCTCAAAACCTTTGAATATGTGCATTTAGTTATTTTTGTTTCTAACGGGTGCTTGGACCTTATACTTATTCACTTGACCATGTCTGGGGGGAATGACAGGATGCCCTAGTAATCTTGTGCCCATAGGTTTTGAGTTTCCACTAGAGGGATTCATGAAAAGTCATCGTCCGCTCCCATCATACTTACCACTTTCCATCTTAGCCTAGCTCATCCATCCTATTACACTGGTTCGGGCATTAGGTTGGAAAATTATTTAAGGGTTGCACCTTGCCTTGTGGGAAGAAGGGGCTAAAGGCCAAGAGGGTAAAAGAAGCTAGCAAAAGATAAAAGCCTAAAAATAAAACCTCAAGATGCTTTGCTTAGGGATCCCCGAGAAAGCAGTAAAATGCTTCCTAGAAAGAAACAAAGGGACCCATAAAAATAATAAAACAAGACCTAGTTAGAGGATAGGGGGTCTCATCACAAGACAAACTATTAGGTTCATGGGCATCTAGCGGTATGACACTACTAGAAGCTGGTTACCATGCCAGGGTAGTGGCTCTTGGTGTCATAGCCAAGAGAAAGGGGGTCACATCACGAGCCAACCTTCTCATTTCCATGAAAGTGCTTGTGGGTAACATTTCCACCACTGGTCACCATGCCAAGGCAATGTCCCCTGACTAGATTCTTGAAGAAAATGTAATAAGAATAAAGATAAAAGGCATGAATGGGCTTGGAAACATTTTCATCCATGACATGTGCAACTCACCTTCTATAGAGGCACCCACAGGTAAGCCATGCATTTCCCTTCTATCAATGCACCCCTTGTTCATACATCCATTACCACCTCATCCACTCACATGGCTTGGATTTGATTTCTTCTGAAAATATCCCACATCCAGTGAGAATTTTCCCAATAGGACGCCTTGTCACTTCCTCCAAACTTGGATTGCAGATTTGTATAATGTCTTTGAGAACTTGACTGGGTAAAAGGGGTTTTATGCACATGTTTAATAAAATTAATGATTAGATTTGATTGACATTGCTATGATCCCTGTGACTTATGAGCCTATAGAGGGTGTATCTGTTGATGTGCAAGATCATACCCGACAGATAGGTACCATATTGGACAGGTACACATGGGGAGATGATTAGTTTGGACCTCCATGGGGCCGGAAGCCCATTAGATGGATGTTGAGACCCCAGTAGGGGGCAAAGAAAAATCAGAGGGTTTGCACTAGACAAGCGGAGGACGTTCCACTAGAGGCAGCCTGTCAGAGCCTTACCCAGGGGGGTTGTGCCCTTTCCACTAGGACGTTGGCCTTGGAAGGCCCATGAAGTCACCTAGGACATCTTATGACATCATCCAATAATATGGGAGTTTTGGGAGGCAGTTGTGGCATGTTTGGCATGTGTGGCTTCTTCTAGAGGCCCAAGGGGGGCTGACATTTTTCTCCAGGAGGCCCATATTGCCCTAAAAGGGGATAACATCAACCTAAAAGGGCATGACGTCTTCAATTTTTCTTGATTAGGTTTTTAAATTATGACATTTAGTGTAAAACACTATTATTATGTATTTTGGCCTTGTCGGCGTTTTGGTGACCTAAAATTAATTTTAGGTCATTGGTATGGTATAAATTGAGGGTTTTTACTCTCATTTTATCATCCTCTTTCACTCACACCTGTGTGAGGTCTGAAATTTGCGCTCTCCTTAGGGTTTTTGGCTGAAATTATTGATGCACACTTGTTGAAGGAAGCTTTTCTTGGCCATTTTCTACATTTTCTTGGTGGAAGGTTTACAACTAGGGTTTGGCTTAATGAATTCTTGGTGGATGTAAGTGAATTTCTGAAATCCTTCCTTTGTTGAATGGTTATGGTATTTTTACTTGCATTTTGTTATTATAATTTTCTGAATAAAACCCTAGGAAACAAGCACATGTTGGTGTCCTTGTTTTAAGTCCCTACTAGGTTATGCTAAGAGTCATTTTATTTGCTGAAGATAAATGTTAAGGCCTTGCCATTGCAAAACCTTACCAATCACTCTTCAAGCTATCCATTTTTTCTTCGTCGTTTGGGCTAAAGAAGGAGGAAGACACACTAAGGCCTAGGTTTACTACATCTTAGTGAGTCGTCTTCCCCTACGGTTGATAGTTTGAAGCCTTTTCTTAAAAATAGTTCAACCATAATATCCCCCTTGTCTTTGGCCCTATCATTATCATTTCGGCCCTTCAACTTTTGCAACTAGTTTGACTCCATTTTCCCTAATAACTCACTAGTCTAAGACCTTGTACTTGAGTGATCTTGATCACAACTTCCAAATACTCTTGAACAATTATTAACATCTTCTAACCCTAGTCTAGATTAACCTACTAACCCTAACACTACCATTATCCATTTGCGTTATACTTATACTTTGCAACATTTAATCCTTTTATGAGCAATTGAAAGATTGGCCAGTTGTTGCTTCTAATGAATGTTGGTATTTGACATTGATGATAAATTGTTATTGCTCATTGTGAATCTTCTTTATCATTTATTGTGAAGTGATATATTGTAATCATTTCTATTGTAAGTCATTGATTTTCTTCATCAATATTATTGGTCAATTGCTTTATACAAGAAAGTCCTTGATTATATGAAGTACTAATCAACAAGTGATCTTGCACATATATAGTTTTCTTGTTTCTTTGTTCCGGGCAGGTACACTTCTTGTTATCTTTATCTTTATTGGCTAATTATCTAGACCTTCTTATCGGTGGTGACTTGTGAGGGGGGGAAATTTTACTTAGCCATAAACCTTTGCTTTCTCAAAACCCCAAGTCACCAGGGACGTCTCCCCTGGGCCTACCAACCTAAACAGAAAGAGCTATCCTATATAGGTGACAATGGTAGGATAGCCTCCAGTTTTGACAGTTTTCCCTTCTTTCATCTTTCCTTTACTTCCAACTACAAACTGTGCGATAACATTTTGGCGCTGTTGCCAAGAAACACTGAGTCAATTCTCCTCAAAAGAAGACACTTTTTCGGTAAGCCTTTCCTCAAAGAGTCTTTATCTTGCAATCTTACCTGGCGACTCCACTAACGGTGATTTCCCTTATCTTTGATAATTTCAAGAAAATTATCTGGTGACTCCACTGATGACGAAGCCAACCATGACTTCTCAATGGGACCTGAGAAATTTTAAACCCCTAGACATGAGTAAAATCCTGGGATACCCTCGCCAAATGCCCTCAAAGTACGAGAAATGGCTCCCTTCATTCACTGGTAGTGATGGGGAAAGAACTAACTATCACATGAGTGATTTTTGGGATTTCTTTCAACTCCATCCTATCAATGATGATGTTGAATATTTTGTGATGAAACTCTTCTCCGCCACTCTTTATGGCAATGCTAGAAAATGGTATGATGATCTCCTTGTTGCTAGCATCATTTCTATGGACCAGTTAGAAGAAACCTTTCTCAAAAGGTGGGGTATGAAATTGGAAAATATCCAAACTTTACTAAAAGAACTCGAGTGTGAAAAACAAATTGAAAATGAGATTGTCAGGGATTTCTGGGATAGGTTTAACATATTGCTATATCAAATTTCTGGAAACCATCCCCAAAAGACAAGTACCTTCTATATCACTTTACCAATGCACTCTTGGTACATCTAGGGTTCCTCCTAAGTAATAAGAGACCAAAAACACTCAACGAAGCTTATAACATGGCCATGAAAATCGAGGTAAATCTCTCCTTGTCCAAGGGGAAACACATTTTCTCCCTAGGGACCAAAATCAGTGACCCTAAAGGTACCCCAGGCAATCTTGGTTTGGAAAGATTAGTTTCTCTTAAAACTTTTACTGTTGATTTCCAAAAAGAAGGGGAACAAACCATCGACCAACAAGAGGTTGAAGAGAAGGATCCTAAAAGTGTTTTCCAATCCCATGATGAAGAGCAAGAGATTACTCATTCTTCTATTGAGAATAATGAAGACGTGGCTGAAGAACAAGAGCCTAAAGACATCACACACAATAATGAAGTATTGATTGACACTCCTCCCTCTAATGAGGCCATCCAAGAGCCTACTTATCTTTCACAAGAAGAAGAGAGTGAGGCTAGTCATTTTAATTTTCAGAAACCTAACAATTCCTTGTGTTATGATTCAGAGAAGGAAGAAGAAATGAAATCCTTGAACGAAGTATATCTTCCTTGTTGTACAGTTGAAGATGAAGGGGAAACTCATGAGGATGAAACAATGATGCATGCTAAAGACACCCAAGTCCTCAAAGCTCCTGGACAAGAAGAAACAAACACAGTAAGTCACCTTCCTCTCTAAAATTTTGATGATTCTCTACTTTATGATTTGGGAAATGAGGAGGAGATAGATGAGCCCTTGAATGCTTGAAATCCTTGATGTTATGACACAGATAGTGATATGGTTAATAACATTAATGAGTTCATACATGTTGGAATATGTAAATGGGATGTAGTTGGTTTTGATATGGACCCCATTTATGACGTTGAGAATCATTTCCAAGTGTTTCCTTCACAGTTATCACTACATGATACTTTTGATTTTGATTAGTGGCAACAAGGAGATGATATATCTACCCATGCTTTTCAAACACCCAGGGGTGACCTAGTACCATGTTTTCCTGATGATTTTTGGTCTTACCTTGAGGGTTTTGATGAGTACTCCTCTGAGCACTTGAACTCATTCCATGAAGAATATTATCAACCACCGTTGTGCTCAGGTCTTGATAGGAGTAAGGACATTGTTTTCCTAAAGAGGGATCCTTGTGACAACTTTCTCCAGCCTCCTTCGATTACCTTACTTTGTTGTCTCTAGAGGTGTAGTTGGGAGACATGTATTTTGTATTGAGCTTCCTCTAGGGAAAACCCTAGAGTCCAAGGGTTGGTTGAATACTTCAAGAATAAGTCTGTCATCTTAGCTCTTCAACTTTCCCTTAGAAGTTTTTCAGTCATCTACTAGATCCTTTTCAATCCCTTCCCCTTTTCAATCCCTTCCAGGGCTTCAAATTATGAGAACATCCTAGGTAGCCAGCTCACGGACCTTCCTAAAGTGGATTGAGCACTTTCCTCAGAGGATGACTTGGCATGATTTTATCCCTCTCACCCACCTCCATGAGTTAGACTTCATTATTTCCGACGATACGATTCATTCTCTAACCCATGTTATTTTTGTGCTTGACTTATCATTGTTTTGGTTTATGATGAAGCACAAAGGCAAGTATTGTGGGACATTACTAGATTGGTTTCACTGGTTGTTTGACTACACCTAACATCCAACCAACATGTAAGTACAAGTAAGTAGGCATTTGGATTCATTGTATATACCATTTGCATTTCATGTTAGAATAGTTTGCTTTCACATTTGTATATATGCTTTTCTTATTATATATATATGAGCTAGGGGTGATATCACCACCCCAAAGGATTGCTAATAATTTAATGTTGAGATCAAGTAGATTACAGGTTATGCTAGATATGCTAAGGTTCTCATGCACTCTACGATGAGCACATGTCCTCGAGTTGGAGCCAGATGTTATCCCCCCATTTTAGGGATAACTAAGGAGATTATGTCTCGAGGCCCATAGGTCCTAAACATGGAGTACCGAGAGCCAGATCGACATAATATTTTCAGCAACGATAACATCCATCACCTCGACCTAGTCCTATAGCAGAGAGGGATATTTATCCATGAGGTAATGAGTCCAGGTATCATGGTATGTGTCACTATGATCCTCAAAACCTTTGAATATGTGCATTTAGTTATTTTTGTTTCTAACGGGTGCTTGGACCTTATACTTATCCACTTGACCATGTCTGGGGGGAATGACAGGATGCCCTAGTAAGCTTGTTCCCATAGGTTTTGAGTTTCCACTGAGGGGATTCATGAAAAGTCATTGTCCGCTCCCATCATACTTACAACTTTCCATCTTACCCCCGCTCATCCATCCCATTACACTGGTCTGGGCATTGGGTTGGCCAATTATTTAAGGTTTTCACCTTGCCTTGTGGGAAGAAGGGGATAAAGGCCTAGAGGGTAAAAGAAGCTGGAAAAAGATAAAAGCATAAAAATAAAACCTCGAGATGCTTCACCCAGGGATCCCGGAGAAAGAAGTAAAATGATTCTCAAAAAGGAACAGAGGGACCCATTAAAATAACAAAACAATACATAGTTAGAGGATAGAAGGTCTCATCACGCACCAACTTATTAGGTTCATGGGAATATAACAGTATGAAACTACTAGTAGCTGGTTACCACACCAAGGTAGTGGCTCTTGGTGGCATAGCCAAGAGAAAGGGGGTCTCATCACGAGCCAATCTTCTCATTTCTGTGAAAGTGCTTGTTGGTAACATTCCCACAACTGGTCACCACACCAGGGCAGTGTCCCCTGACTGGCTTCTTCAAGAAAAAGTAATAAGAATAAATATAAAAGGCATGACTGGGCTTGGAAACATTTGCATCCATGACAGGTGCAACTCACCTTCTAGAGAGGCACCCACATATAAGCTATGCATTTCCCTTCTATCACTACACCCCTTGTTCGAACATCCCTTACCACCTCATCCACTCACATGGCTTGGATTTGATTTCTTCCGGAAACATCCCACATTCAGTGAGAATTTTCCCAAAAGGACGCCTTGTCACTTCCTCCAAACTTGGCTTGCATATTTGTATAATGTCTTTGAGCACTTGACTGGGTAAAAGGGGTTTTATGCACATGTTTATTAAAATTGATGATTAGATGTGAATGAAATTTCTATGATCCTTGTGATTTATGAGCCCATGGAGGGAATATCTGTTGATGTGCAGACTAATACCCTGTTAGCGTCGGAAGTCACTCCTGGATTGCTTGCAAGAGTAGAGCCCGACACCCATCAGTTTAATGTCACGATTTGTTTATAAAGGGATGATCAGATGGAGATAAAGACTCAAGGAGACGTTACTCTAACTCAGGGACTGTATCTGGTACACAAAGAACAAAGGAGGTTTGGAATCCTAACTTCAGCCAACGGGTTGATTAAAAGGTGAGCAGGTGGAAGACTTGATAGGGAGGGTGGACAAACAACTTTGGGCAGTAGGCTTTCAGCGGTTTGTAGAAGAAAGACTCTGAAAACAAGATCCTCTTGGTTCAGGGTCTCACGAAACTGAAAGGGGACTTGACTGGATCCTCCAATTCCAAGTCACTCAACGCTGGGAAAAACGCAAGAACTGATTAGAAACATTGTAACTATTACAGTGATCCAACATACATCATCCTATAACAACTACAACTCAACTGGATCCTCCAATTCCGAGCTGTTCTAACACAGTATAACAAAGACGTAAAAGAAACTGGCATTCATAAGGCAAGAAGTCTCAAAATTCCATGCATAACCAGAGTAACAGTGCTTTATTAAAAATTTACAATCGAGAGCTCTTCTCAACCATCGATCCTTACAAAAATACAAAGACTGAGCTTATATACTCAGGAAAATTCGCCCAACAGAGGCATGCCCAGACACCCAGGGCTTGGTGTCTTTTCAGTCAAATTCGGACAGTCTTTCTCTGTCTGTCTCCACCTTAATTGCGCATGGCCCCTGCAGGGGGAGGGTAGCTGAGCTATTAAGTGCCGAGCTAGCGTGTGCAGACTTTTCTGTCTCTTCGCAGACTTCGGCATGGCTTCTTTGAGGAACTGGGTACACAGGACCCTCTCGAGCGGACCGCTTGCCAGACTTTCCATACCTTACGCTTAATGTATGAGGAGAGGTTTCACCTACCCCTTCTCGCCTTCATTTACTTCAGGCGAAGGCCAGAAGTGAGATCGCATCAGATGGTACCTGGAGATCGAACGATCCACTCAGCGACTGGACTCGGCGCCTTTGACCCCCTTCTCGCATAACTCCTTTCTTTCCCAAATGACCGTGGGCCGCGACCCTGTGTCTATCCCCAAAATGATTTCGGAATTTGCGCATAAGGAGGAGCTGATCCATGCTTCTTAGAATCGCGATGAGAAAAACGCCGAAACAGCTTGAGTTGGTGCCACACGTTTCCCCAAAACTGATGGCTTAGAACTTACTCGATACCTTTGTGGGCCTGGATCCAGGACTCTCCCAGCATATTGTGCATTGAAACATAACAAAGTTGCCTTTTGCACTTTGGAGTTGCGATGGGTGAAACGCCGAGACAACCCAATTGAGCGGCACATGTCCTTCAAATCTGACAGTCCTAAATTCACCCGATGCTGTTGTGGGCCCAACTTTAACCTCTCGCAACTCACAGCTTCGCGAGTTGGAGTATCGAACTTTGGCATTCTCCCCTCGCAAAGTCCCGAGACGCGATGGTCAGCGAAGGTTGACCTCCTCTGGACACCTTTCGTAACTTGTAGTTTCGTGCAACCAAAGGGATATGGTCCGCCCTTCAAACTCACAAACCCCGAGTTCGCGAAATAACTGCTGCGCTTGTACTGATCGCGATCAACGGCCCTAGTAAATTTGCGAGTGCCTCCTGAAGGATTCCAACCATTGTCCTCCTTCAAACTTTAAGCACTATTATTGACGCGGCTCGGTTACTCTGCAATTACCCATCAATCGTTGTTCGGCTCTGTCGCTGAATTCTTTCTGCTGAAGCATGAAATGCCCGCTCGCTTGATTTTAAGTCCAAAAGGACTTCCTTTATACGTTGCTCTTGGGTGCTCCTCGAGCAACCTGCAAAAATGCGTATCCCGATGCCGAAGACAAGAAATGTTGCTAACATTAGGCTCCATGGGGGATAGAGTCGTCCCTGTGATGCTCTAAGGACTCATTTGCAGTTCCAGTGCCTTGCTGTTGGGCTATGGAGTCATTTACTAAGCCGAAACAATAAGAACAATAAACACAAAGAACAAAAAGATCAATATTTACAAAACATAGGAGCCATGGAAGGCTCAGGAAAAACATATTTTGAGAAAATGCCCATTTACTGGGCTACTGAAAACTTCTTCGCCTTCCAAATCTTGTAACTTGTAAGTGTTATTCGAGAAAACTTTAGAGATTCTGAAAGGCCCAATCCAGAGGGCTTCAAACTTGTCGTGCTTGCCCTTGTCTTGCTTAGGAGCGTCCCATTTCAGGACCAGGTCTCCTATCTAGAACTCCCCCTTCTTGGATTTCTTATCAAAAACCCGCTTGATCCTCTGCTGATGATCCTGAATTCTTTCCATTACCTGCTCTCTGACTTGATGGACTTCCACCATTTGATGAATTCTTCTGATCATGTCATTGGGCTCTTCCTGATAATCCTGGAAGAATTTTTCTACAGGAATGGCCAATTGAGAAGGGAAGACAAGCTCTGCTCTGTATACTAACTGGAAAGGGGAGGTGCCTATAGATCTCTTTGTGGTCACCCGATCAGCCCATAGAGCGAATTTCAGCTTTGAGTTCCAATCCTTTTTGTTATCTTCCAACAGTCTTTTGGTGATCCTTATCAGGCTTTTGTTGGAGGACTCTGCTAAACCATTTCCCTGTGGATAATATGGGGTGGAGTGAATCAGTTTGATCCCAAACTGTTCGCAGAACTTGGCTAGTGGTTCAGACCCAAAAGTGGCTGCATTATCAGTGACAATCTTATTTGGGCAGCTGAACCTTGTGATGAGGTCCTCCAAGAACCCAATGATTACCTTATGGGAAGTGCTCCTGGTGGGAACAACCTCTATCGACTTGGTGAAATAATCTATCACGGTGAGGATCCATCTGTGCTGGCCACTTGAGGGAGGATGAATCTCTCCAATGAAGGCCAATCCCCACTGATGAAAGGGTGTTGAAACCACTACAAGCTTTAATGTCAGAGATTTAAGTTGTTTCTTACCCGAGAACTTCTGGCATTTGATGCAAGCTCTGATTCCTCTGCAGACATCAGGGAATAAAGTGGGCCAGTAATACCCAGCTCGAAGGATCTTATGGGTTGTGGTCTTCCAGGAATGATGACCCCCACAAAGGCCACTATGGAAATCAAATGTGACCTGCTAGGCTTCTTGTGGGTCCAGGCACCTTAAAAATACCCCTAAAGGGTCCTTCCAATACAAGGTTTGGTCAATGAGGCAATATCTGACCGCCTTGAGCTTTAAATCTCTCGCCTTGCTCTTTTCCATTCCATCAGGAGGCCTCAATTCTTGCAGAAAATACAAGATATCTTTGTACCAGGGGCATGGTGCTAGTGATAAGGCATTCTGGAAATGCTCGCTGGATGACTCAACTTGCTTGTTGATGAAATTAATTCCCAAGGCCTCGCAATTGGATTCAGCCAGCAGCTTGGCTAAACCCTGCCCTTTTATCAACTTGGTGGGCTTGATTTCCAGATCAAACTCTAGGATCTTGGCGATCCACTTACCCCTTCTTCCGTCTATGTCAGGCTGTATGAGAATGTCCTTCACGGAGGCTGAAGGAACGTATGCAGTGACTTTTGAGTGCAAGACATAGACTCTGAAAGCTTTGAGAGATTTAACTAGAGCATAGGCCTGCTTCTCCATGATCTTGTACCAGAGTTCTGCATTTCTCAATGCCTTGCTATAGAAAGCAATAGGTTTCTCTTGCCCTTGATCATTTTTCTGCAACAAGACCGCTGCTACTGTATCGTAGGAAGCAAAAGAAAAAATCAGGAAATCTTTAGAATAGTCAAGACTGATTAGCACAGGTGCCTGAGTCAACACCTTCTTTATTTGGACAAAAGATTCTCTAGGTTCAACAGTCCATTTTATTTCATTTCCCTTTCTAAGCATGACCGTGATGTGTTTCATCAGCTCAGCAAAATTTGAGACAAATCTCCTCAGAAAATTTATCTTCCCCAAAAAGGCCTGAACTTCCTTCTTAGATCTGGGAAGTGACAAGGTCTGAAGTGCTTCCACCCTGATAGGGTCAATCCTTACTCCTACAAACACTATATGGCCCAATAGCTTCCCTTCCTTCATAGAAAACAAAGATTTCTTGGGGTTCAGGGATAGGCCAAACCTCCAACACTTCAGGAAAACCTTTTTCAAGTGGCAGCAGTGATCCTTGTCTGTTCTGGAGAAGACGATGATGTCATCCAGATAGATTACCACAAACTGATCCTTCTCTCCGATGAACGCTATGTCCATGGCTCGCTGAAATGTTGCTCCTGCATTCATCAATCCAAAAGGCATTTTGGCATACATGAATGTGCCCCAAGGAGTGGTGAAGGTTGTCTTCTCTCTGTCCTCAGGCATGATCGATATCTGATTGTAGCCAGAGAAACCATCAATCATGGATATTCTAGATGCGCCAGTGACCTTCTGCAATATGTGCTCCATGTTGGGTAGGGGATAATTGTCTTTCCTTGAGATCCTGTTCAGGTTCCTGAAATCAACACAGAGTCTGATTTCCGCACTCTTCTTTCTTACTGGCACCAAGTTGGCCACCCACTCTGAATATCTTAGTGGTACAATGATCTGAGATTGAAGCAACTTCTTCACTTCCCTTTCCATGATAGGCAGCAACATGGGATTTATCTGCCTCAGTTTCTGCTTGAATGGCTTAGCCTCTTCTTTCAGCGGGATCTTGTGCTCAATGACTGATGTGTCAAATGTCTTGAGGTCTTCGTAGGTCCATGAAAACACATCAACAAACTCTTTCAGTAGCTTGGTATATTCAATCCTCTGCTCCTTGGTCAAACTCCTTGACAGCTTGACAAACTTAGGCTCCTCTGGTGTGCCGATGTTGCACTCAGTTGCGTCAGCATCATCACCTGAAACTCTCCCCTTTACTACCACATCATTCCCATAAAAAAATCTCTCTAATGGGACCAATCCTCTCGGAATGTGATTGCTAGGTAACTGAATAATGTCATGTTTTTCTATTTTACTCAGCAACTCACCCCCATCCAACCTTTCTTCAGAGACAGAATCTTGATCAATATGCAGCTCTGAAAACTCCTCGATAGTCTCCAAGAATTTCTTGATCTCAAGATCGTCCTCAAACACCTTTCAATGCTTAACATTGTCAGGTATGGAGGGCCTGTATTTTACTTCTACATCATACCTCAGTTTGGGTGGCAAGGGTACTTTGAAAAGGCTTGCAAATGTAGCCAAGGAATTTTCCACTGTGTTCTTCTCTCTTGGGATGAAAGAAATGTTAAAAGCTGAGAAGAAACTGCCAATAAGATCCCACACGTCATTTCTGTAGCTTCGAAGTCAGGGATGCTTAGCCTGATAAGCGTTTATGATCTATTGGACTACCAACTCTGCATCACCGAACACTACTACCTCTTGGACTCCCATTTCCCTTGCGGCTCTTAATCCTAGGATAAGAGCTTCATACTCTGCCACATTATTGGTAGCTTCAAATTCTAATGTGTATGACAGAGATATAGTATCCTGAGCAGGTGACACAAAAACCACTCCAGCTCCAGCACCTTCTCTGGAGGAGGCTCCATCAAAGAACATTTTCCATACAGGGGTGATGGAGGAAGGAGGTTTAGGAGAAATGGTGGGTTTTTTTCTGAGTTTCAGAGGAGGCTCGGGGGCATGGGTGAGCTATAGTAAAATGGAGCCTAAATCAGTGTCCAGGGCAAAGATGGGATGATTGGTGGGGTTAGCTTCATCAATGATTATGTAGGCTAGTTGGGCTTCCCGATATAGTCTTCTATGCTCTCCTCCGAACACTGGGATAGTAGCATACGTGAGGTCCATCTGTAAGGTTCCCCCTAGTATTTTTATCCAAGACCTTGACAATAGCATACTGAAATTGGGGGGGACATCAGCTACTACGATATCCATGACCACACTTTTCATGGGCAGTTGAAACAGGGTCACAAACAGGTCTTTAATAACTCCGAGACACTGAACTCTTCTGGAGTCAAAAGAATAGAGGTCATGATAAGCTCAGGTGACTTCTAGTCCTAACTCTTCCCTGACAGTTTTGGGCATGAGGTTGTGAGAAGCCCCTGAATCCATCAAGCAGTTGTGCAACACTTTATCATGTATGTTCAGGGAGGTGTAGAAGGGAGGGGATGAATCATCTCTATCTTCTACCATGGGACCTAGGACAACTGCTAGCTTTTCATCTTGGAGGTTTATGGAGTCTGTGGGAAGGCATGAAGCTTCAGACTGTAAAATATTAGAGAAGCATTTATTAAATTCTCCATGTTTAATTAGCTCAGTGAGGGGCACAGGGATTCTGATCTTTTGAATCTCATGCTCAAAATTTAAAGAAGATGTAAGCTTTGGAATCTCTCTTATTTCAGGGGCACGATTGTGGACAATGGGAGAGAGAGGTTGAGCCTTCTTACCTCTGTGACCACCTTCTACTTCGTTAGTAGGTTGCTCAGCTCTAGTGGACTGCTCAGGGATATCAGGTATTGTTGTCTTCTTGTTGGACCTCAGGTTGTACCTGCCTCGGCCACCAGTAGCTTTGTTTTCCTTGCTCAACTCATTTAGCTTATTGTCCATGAGAGACTCCTCATATGTTGATTGAGTGAGATGAGGAAAAGGAGGAGTGTCTCCGACACAATGGATTTCAGGATCAATCTCATCTGATTCCCCTTCTTCCCCCTCGGCCACAAAATTGTTTTGGAAAGGGGCCTGAATTTTCTGGTCTTCTCTATCCCTTCCCCTCTCTCTTTGCACATTCGGGGGAGTAAAATGGTTCGACCTCCTAAAACCTCCTTTGTTTTCGACGTTCTGATGGCCCTTGTATGCTTTCCTCCCCTCGAACTTAATTCTCTCCATTTCTACAGACATAGACCTCACCATCTTGGTCAGTTCATCCACTTGAGGGTGGGGTAGCAATGATCCAGAAGTTGAGGTTTTCGACCTTCCCTTTCTTCTATCTGTGTCAACCTCGTTCCTCAATCTTTCAGCTGCTAACACGTTGGATTCCACTTCTATGGCTGCATCTTGCATTTGGGCTAAGGAGGTGGCTCTTCTTTCTCTCAACAAAAGGAAAAAATCAGGGCCAAATGCACCAGCATAGGAAATTTGGGCAGAGGCTTCTGAGGGCTTTATTTCTGCAGGAATATTGTTATACATCTTATTGAATCTTATGGAGAAGTCAGAGACAGACTCTCCATCCATCTTCTTCAGAGACCCAAACTCTGTCATGTAATACATGAAGTCCTTCCTATCTCCCCACTGCCTCAGGAAAGCACTATCTAGAGCTTCAATCCCAGCAATAGATCTGGGAGCCAATCCTCTAAACCACTTCCTCACTTCACCATCCAGGCTTTGGATGAAGACTCTCATCCAGACATATTCATTTTCAATGTTGAGGTTGTCTGCATAACTATAGAAAGCAGCCATGTGCTCTTCAACAGTTATGTCTCCTTCCCCAGTGAACTTGGGCATGTATTTCAAGTAATCCCCAGCAGGGAGAGGATTCATAGGAAGGGGAAGAACTAAGG
>JZKD02S0061746.1:325318-336341 GCA_000966675.3 Picea glauca
GTGCACTTCTGGTTATGTTTATCTTTATTGGCTGATTAGCCGGACCTTCTGATCGGTGGTGAATTGTGAGGAGGGAAACTTTTACTTAGCCATAAACCTTTTCCTTCTCAAAACCCCAGGTCATTGGGGATGTCTCCCATGGGCTTACCACTCTAAACAGAAAGAGATAACCTATCGAGGTGACAGTGGTAGGATAGCCTCCAGTTTCTTCATTTTTCCCTTCTTTCATCTTCCCTTTACTTCCAACTACAAACTGTGCGATAACAAAGATTATTTTGGAATCCCACTATAGTCGGGTGGCAGGACACTTCAGAGTGGAAAATACAATGGCAGTATTGCAGTGCCATTTCTACTGGATGAAACTTCGACATGATCTCAACAAGTATATCCTATCCTACATTTCTTGTGCTATTTCCAAACCGGACATTAAGAAACAAAGCTTGTACACTCATTTTCCTACTCCTGACATGCCCTGGGAATCCATCTCGATGGACTACATGTCAGGCCTTCTGTCCACTAAGTGGAGAAATGACTATGTTTTTTTGGTTGTTGATCACTTTTCCAATATGGCGATTATGGATGCTTTCAAGAAGAGCATCATAACAGTAGCCATTTCCAAGTTCTTGTTTGAACGAGTCTGGGTACACTTTGGGATCCCACAAAATATTATCTTATATTGAGATAGTCGGTTCCTTAGCACATTTTGGGCGAGCCTCTGGTCATTGTTGGACACCAAGCTCACCAAGTCCACTGCCTTCCACCCCCATACGGATGGCCAAACTGAGGTCGTCAACTAGATGATCATGCACATATTGTGCATCTACAATTACAAGCACCCCCGCACCTCGGATGAGAGTCTTCCCTATGTTCAACACAACTACAACAGAGCCATACATAGCTCAACCAGCCACATCCCCTTTCAGGTAGGGTTGGGATTTCAACCATTGGCTCCCATGGATGTTGCACTACCCCTTGCGACCACCCAGGAAGACTCGTTGCATGCTCCAAATGAAGATGAAAAGGCCACCTGATTCATTGAGCGTATCTATCACATCTGCCAACATGTTCAGGATATTTTACAAAAGTCCAATGCCAAGTACATGCAACGCAATGATCAACACCGGGTGCCACACTAGTTTTAGGTGGGAGACAAAGTTTGGTTACACTTGCAGAAAAAACAACTTACAAGGCCTGATTGGAAGCTTCACCCACTTTGTTATGGACCCTACACCATCACCAAGGCAATGGGTGAAAATTATTTTGATCTAAAACTTCCCCCATTCCTTGGCTTGCACCCAATATTCAATGTGTACCTCCTTCAACCTTATTTTCCACGATTATTGGACACCTCAGATATAGAAGAACAATTGACACCAACAGAGCTCAACCTTGACTACATGGAACATGCATTCACTAATCAGATCATGGACACACAAGTCAAGGGCACTCGCCAACAGAGGATCCATATTTATCGAGTTATCAAAGCAGGGCAACTCTTGCACCAAGGCAAGTGGCTCACCTGGGGCCAAGTCAATAGAAATTTACTCATCTAATGGGGGCACTCAACATAATGGAGAGAATTACTTCCTAAGGGGGGATTATTGATCCAGGAGGATCTCAGTGGCCACCTACCTTGTCCAACTGAATCAAAACAGTATTTTGGAAACTTACTATATTTAGCAGTTTTTTTGTTCATGAACTTTTGGGGCCATTTTGAGGGCATAAAAGAATTTTTTTCACGATCAGACACCTTAAAGGAAACCAAAGGATTTTATTGATCCCCCTAAATTAATCTCCTCTTCAATACATTTCCAATGAGATATTGTGCACCCTAAACGAAGATCGTATGCAAAAGTTACGACCCCGAGAAGTTGATGTACTAACTTACCCCAACATGGCCCACATGAATTTTGGTGCTTCACATCCCAGGGTTAGGTTTTTGAATGTCTAGGGTTTTAAAATTAATGTTTATTATAAAAATTCCTTAAGAGCCTCATTGTACTCATCTTCTTGCGAATGAGCATAGCCGTCATATCTCTTCTCAGAAATAAGCTGCCACCATTCTAGCAAGCTTGTTTTCAGTCTGCATTTTACAATTTTCAGCATATTTCTTATTTAATAGAAACCAAGTTTTATTTTATCTCTATTATTTTTCACTGTGTCTCTGTGTTAATATTATAAATGTGTGGTTTCATTTTGTTCCTCTCATAAACCTGGATCAATGGTATCATAACGGTCTGCTCCTTGTCGTTTTTTTAATGCATGTCCCTGACACAGTCAAGATATAGAGAGTTGGGTCTCGAGCCTTTTTCTCTTGAGGAATGCTGCTCTTGCACTCCCAAGAAACCATCCATGGGGTCGAAAAGAAAGATGAAATGACATGAGATCATTCAATGTATCATCTATGTTTTCATTCAATATATCATGAGCATATAATCATAAGAAACTTCACATCAACAACATCACATCAAATACACAATACACCAGTATTTACGTGGAAAACCAAATGGAAGAAAACCACAAAATGATTTCTTATATATATTAAGAATTTATTCATAGGAAGCACCAACTTCCAAATTCTCCAGCTGCAACTGGAAGGAGGCTCCAACCTAAAGGAAGCTACAACTCCCTGAATTCTATGGCTTCAACCAAAAGGAGGCTACAACCCCCTAATTCTTAGGCTCCAAACTAAAGGAATCTACAACATTCTGAGTCTTTGGCTCCAACTAGAAGGAGGATACAACCCCCTTACCTTTCCCCATACAACTGCCCTGAAATATAAGTGTAGACCAAATTGTCACTACCACAATCACTACCACTCGTATATCAATCAACCTGTCACTGTATCCAACCTGTCCCACTTGTCACTGTCACTGATACTCAACATGATCCTCTCATATGAATAATACACCAAGGACACCTCTCAACTAGATGTCCACAATCACCAACACATGCCACTACCAAGCATGTACCAAGAAAACCAACATACCATCACAAGATATGTGTCTTAACCAAGTACCAACCTGTATCATGCATCAACCTGTGTCATCAACCCATGAATCAACCTATGTCATCAACCCCTGTACCATACCATGTTCCAACCATGTACATCAATACCATACCATGTACCAATCATATATCATATCATTTCATACACCATATACCAATAAACCAAGAAATGCACCAGCAATGTACCATAACACCATAACCCTTAAAACTTACCTCTGATCCTGTATATGACCTCTTATACTATAAACTGACCTGTAACTTCTTCCACAGTCCTTAACAACTAGATACCAACATATCTTCTCACCCTTTCACAAAATTTTCACAGATCCTTGACTTCCTTTACTACTACCCGTGAATATCCGTGCTTTTCTCCACTGCAATCTACATACATCCGTGCCCTTCTAACCTACAACTCACAGATGCCATAGAAACTAGGGTTACTCACATTTTCTGCAACTTTGAGACTTTCACCCTCGACCTTCCTCATAACTTCAGACTTGACGTCAGATTTAACCTTAGATTTTCCAATAAAAAGATAAACTATAACATTCACAACATAGATATTCAATGTAAGTGTACGTGTCCTTATGAGAGACTCCTTGAGGTGTTTATATAATTTTTTAGAGTAGTCTCTCTCCTTACTTTATGGATTTCTTGTTGTAACCACTTTACCCTTTGACTAAGACTTGTAACCGACTAGGGGCTTCTTGACCACTCTTTGGGGCTTCCAACTTTACATGGGCATATCTCCCTAACCGTGAGGAACCACATGGAGTTCCACGTCTCACTGGAAATGAAACAACCTGTACTATCCATCTATGATAGTATTCCCTGTAATTACACTATCCTTCTTGTCCATATTCCTTAATCAAATTTGGGTCCCATACCCACACCTCTGGGGATACATGTAGACTACATCAAATGCACCCAACTAATTCATAATAAATATTGATCATACAAATGTTAATCAATTTTCCAACATCCCTGGACTTCTCCAAGGGTTGACATCAATCCCTAAGGATTGAAATCAATGAAAACCAATTTTTCAAACCAACTGTCCAACAATCTCCCCCTTTGGCATTGATGGCAACACTCATGCCACCCCTGTGACCATTTCTCCTCATCAATTTTTCTCACTCTCCCCCTTTGAAATCAATGGCAAAAGGTATCTCTCCTTGGGTCTTCTCCTCCTTTCTTCATGCATCTATTCTTTCTCTTCATTTCCATACCATTGTTCTTTCTTTCCTTCTTTGATAAAAGATAACTCCCCTTGTCAATATGTCTCCCTCTATTTGCATGCTATTGATATTCCTTTATGGATCTCTTTCTCTCATTATTTCTCTTCCCTTGAATTTTCTGCAAGATGTAGATCAAAGTAAGGCTACTTGTATATGTTTCCTATCCTCACTTCTAGTGTCACTAATTGTCCATTGGTGCTTCCTCTTGTAATTCTATGACATATATAAAACCCATTCAAAATTTGATTTCTTCATTTACTTTTCATGTTCACTTAACCGTATTGTTCAACAATATCCTACTGATAACTTCTACCAAGGGTTTGCCTTTTCCTATTTTGTTGTGCCTTTCACTGCTTAACTTTTTGTGAACAACTGATTCCAACTGATTCCACCGATTCCAATTGTTAATACATATCTATGCATCTTCTCTAACCCATGCTTTCTGTACCTACTAAATATCTCATGAATCCATCTTTGTCCATATGTCCTTAATTATGCTCCTCAACTGTCCACAATGTTGACCCATCTGTTACTGTACTATCATAAAGGCTTCACGATTGTAGTTGATCATCACATATCAAATGTGTCCACTAGTATTATTTATTTGCAAATCAAACTCTGCATATCTGGAAAAACTTATACTAAATATATCTCTTCCCGAGTACAATAAAAAACATCTTCCTATGTAACTTCCAACTGATACTTGAGTGGGAACACTACTTCTCAATTGATCAATCAATCTGCCATTCTGTACTTTTTTCTGTCCGACTGCTCTAAATCTGTCTCTGCAAAAACTTCAATTTTCTTGAAGGATGGTTCTCTGATCTGTAGTAGCTACTGCACTGACTCCCCCTGTTCAATATTCATATTACCTGGGAGTATGCAACCCGAGTGGCTTAGAAAAATACCCATTTCTGATGTAGAGTAATCTTCCTCTTTGTCTACAGACTCATCATCTCTCTGAACTATGACTTCTTTATTTCTTCTCGTGGATTGATCTTGCACTACAATTTCTAAAAGTACAATCTCTTGGGCCCATTCTTTATTCACCTACTCGTCTTTTCTTTCTCGCACTACTGTTAATCCTGCAATATCTGGGACATGTTCTTTGTTCATCCGTTCTTCTTGTTTTTCATTTCTTCTCCAAATATTCATGTATCTGACATCTTCCTTTTTCTCTGTAGATTTATATTCATCTCATACTATTTCTATTCTTGAGAGTATGACTTATGGGTATCCTTCATTCATATGATCTTCCTTTACCTGTTCTTGTTTTCTTTTCCAAACTTTCTTATATATGATGTAAGTGTTCTTTTTCATATAAGTATCCATCATGCTTCTACAATCACGAGCTATGTGACCATAATTGTGGCATTTGTAACATTCAATATTGTGTGGGGCCACATAAGTATTTCTTTCTTGAACATTTATTTCATAATCCCTACAATGTGCAACTTTATGTCCAAAGTTAGTACAATAAAAACAATGATCATAAAATAAATTTACATTCCTAGGAGTGAAAGATCTTCTTTGTGGTGTAGTCTTTCTGAATTCCTACCTTGGTTGATCATGATCATAATTGAAACTTATTTGTGGATTGAATGTGGAGGGTTTTATTGAATATGTATCTCTATCATTTTTATTTGATTCTGGATGACCGTGATTCCTTCTTTTGAGTACTTCTGCATAACTCTGACTCTTTTCTTCATTTTTCTTTTCTGACAACCTTGAGTGTTTCTCTTCAACATTCTTTGCTATTGATGTGGATGTTTCTGTCTTTTCAACATTCTTTCTAAGCTTGACGATGTTGGCTCTCAATGTGACAACTTCTTCTTCAACTTCTCAACCTCTTCTTCTTTCTTCATCATCTGATTTTTCATGTATTTTTCTGTTCTCTTTGCTTCTTCAAGTTGTATCTTCAAGGATATGATTTATTTTTCAAGTATTCTCTCTTCTTGACAAAATTGTTCTTCAAGATGATTAAATTCGTCAGTTCTTTCCTTAATGTGATTTGTCAAAATATTCTCTCTCTTTTCCACTTCTTCCTTTTGTGGTACTATTTTGGCTTCCATGTACTGCTTCTGACTCTTGAGAATTTCTTCAATTTCTTTAGCTTCTTTCAACTGATCCTATAAACACATAATAATCTAATGTACTTCTTCCAATATTTGAGGAATTTCCTTTAGCTTAATCAATTCCTCCTTGAAAAAATGGTTTTCCTTCTTTGCTTTGCTTAATTGAGTGAAGGAATAGTTAAATTCTGCCTCAATATCCACTTCATAATCTTGTTCTTCTGAGTTTGTTTGACATTATGAGCATATTTATTTGTGTCCTGTACCTGTATATTCTTTAGCAATATATGGCTCTATGATGGGGGGAAAATAGAGATTAAGTAGCTTACCCCATAGCTTATCCTTGCCCCATACAACCGCCCTGAAATATAAGTGTAGACCAAATTGTCACTACCACAATCACTGCCACTCATATATCAATCAACCTATCACTATATCCAACCTGTCACATCAACCTGCCCCACCTGTCACTGTCACCAATACTCAACATGATCCTCTCACATGGATCATACACCAAGGAAACCTCTCTACAAGATGTCCAACATCACCGACACATGCCTCTACCAAGCATGTACCAAGAAAACCAACATACCATCACAAGATATGTGTCTTAACCACGTACCAACCTGTATCATGCATCAACCTGTGTCATCAACCCCTGTACCATACCATGTTCCAACCATTCACATCAACCATGTACATCAATACTATACCATGTACCAATCATATATCATATCATTTCATACACCATATACCAATAAACCAAGAAATGCACCAACAATGTACCATGACACCATAACCCTTAAAACTTACCTCTGATCCTGTAGATGACCTCTTATAATGTAAACTGACCTGTAACTTCTTCCAAAGTCCTTAACAACCAGATACCAACATATCTTCTCACCCTTTCACAAACTTTTCACAGATCCCTGACTTCCTTTACTACTACCCACAAATATCTGCGCTTTTCTCCACTGTAGTCCATGTACATCCATGCCCTTCTGGCCTACAACTCACATATGTCATAGAAACTAGGGTTACTCACATTTTCTTCAACTCTGAGACTTTCACCTTCGACCTTCCTTCGTAACTTCAGACTTGATGTCAGATTTAACCTTATATTTTCCAATAACAAGATAAACCAAAACATTCACAAGATAGATATTCAATGTAAGTGTATGTGTCCTTATGAGAGACTCCTTGAGGTGTTTATATACTTTTTCAGAGTAGCCTCTCTCCTTACTTTACATGGCCATATCTCCCTAACCGCGAGGAACCACATGGAGTTCCACATCTCACCGGAAATGAAACGACCTGTACTATCCATCTATGATAGTATTCCCTGTAATTACACTGTCCTTCTTGTCCATATTCCTTAATCAAATTTAGGTCCCATACCCAGACCTCCGGGGATACATGTAGACTACATCAAATGCACCCAACTAACTCATAATAAATCTCAATCATACAAATGTCAATCAATTCCCCAACATCCCTGGAATTAACCAAGGGTTGACATCAATGACAACCAATTTTCCAAACCATCTGTCCAACAATCTCCCCCTTTGGCATTGATGGAAACACTCATGCTCCCCCCGTGACCATTACTCCTCATCAATGTTTCTCACTCTCCGCCTTTGAAATCAATGGCAAAAGGTATCTCTCCTTGGGTCTTCTCCCCCTGTCTTCATGCATCTGTTCTTTCTCTTCATTTCCATACCATTGTTCTTTCTTTCCTTCTTTGATAAAATATAACTCCCCTTGTCAATACGTCTCCCTCTATCTGCATGCTATTGATCTTCCTTTCTGGATCTCTTTCTCTCATTACTTCTCTTCCCTTGAATTTTCTACAAGATGTAGATCAAAGTAAGGCTACCTGTATATGTTTCCTATCCTCACTTCTAGTGTCGCTAATTGTCCATTGGTGCTTCCTCTTGTAACTATATGACATATATAAAAAAACATTCAAAATTTGATTTCTTCATTTACTTTTCATGTTCACTTAACCATATTGTTCAACAATATCCTACTGATAGCTTCTACCAAGGGTTTCTCTTTTCCTGTTTTGTTGTGCCTTTCATTGCTTAAATTTTTGTGACCAACTGATTCCACCGATTCCAATTGTTAATACATTGCTATGAATCTTCTTTGACCCATGGTTTCTATACCTTGTAAACATCTCATGAATCCATCTCTGTCCATGTGTCCTTAATTATGCTCCTTAGCTGTCCACAATGCTGACCCATTTGTTACTGTACTATCATAAAGGCTTTATGGTTGTAACTGATCATCACATATCAAATGTGTCCACTGGTATTATTTATTTGCAAACCAAACTCTACATATCTCAAAAAACCTGTACTGAATATATCTCTTCCTGAGTACAATAAAAACCTTCTTCCTATGTAACTTCCAACTGATACTTGAGTTGGAACACTACTTTTCAATCGATCAATCAATCTATCATTCTGTGTTTTTTTCCATCCAACTACTTTGAATCTATCTCTACAAATACTTCAAATTTTCTCGAAGGATGGTTCTCTGATCTGTAGTAGCTACTGCACTGACTCCCCCTGTTCAATATTCATATTACCTGGGAGTCTCCAAGCCGAGTGGTTTAGAAAAATACCCATTCTTATGCGGAGTAATCTTCCTCTTCGTCTGCAGACTCGTCATCTCTCTGAACTCTGACTTCTTTATTTCTTCCCGTGGATTGATCTTGCACTACAATTTCTAAAAGTACAATCTCTTGGGCCCAATCTTTATTTACTTGCTCTTATTTTCTTTCTCACACTACTGTAAATACTGCAATATCTGGGACATGTTCTTTATTCATCTGTTCTTCTTGTTTTTCATTTCTTCTCGAAAGATTCATGTATCTGACATCTCCCTTTTTCTCCGTAGATTTATCTTCATCTTGTACTATTTCCATTCTTGAGAGTATGACTTATGGGTGTCCTTCATTCATATGATCTTTCTTTACCTGTTCTTGTTTTCTTTTCCAAACTTTCTTATATATGATGTCAATGTTCTTTTTCATAGAAGTATCCATCATGCTTCTAAAATCACGAGCTATGTGACCACAATTGTGGCATTTGTAACATTCAATATTGTGTGGGGCCACATAAGTATTTCTTCCTTGAACATTTCTTTCATAATCCCTACAATGTGCAACTTTATGTCCAAAGTTAGTACAATAAAAACAATGACCATAAAATAAATTTACATTCCTAGGAGTGAACGATTTTCTTTGTGGTGTAGTCTTTCTGAATTCCTACCTTGGTTGATCATGATCACAATTGAAATTTCTTTGTGGATTGAATGTGGAGGGTCTTATGGAAAATGTATCTCTATCATTTTTCTTTGATTCTGGATGACAGTGATTCCTTCTTTTGAGTACTTCTACATAACTCTTACTCTTTTCTTCATTTTTCTTTTCTGACAACCTGGAGTGTTTCTCTTCAACATTCTCTATTGTTGATGTGGATGTTTTTGTATTTTCAACATTCTTGCTGATATTGACGATCTTGTCTCTCAATGTGACAACTTCTTTTTCAACTTCTCAACCTCTTCTTCGTTCTTCATCATCTGATTTTTCATGTCTTTTTTTGTTCTCTTTGCTTCTTCAAGTTGTATCTTCGAGGATATGATTTTTTTTTTCAAGTCTTCTCTCTTCTTGACCAAATTCTGCTTCAAGATGATTAAATTTGTCAGTTCTTTCCTTAATATGATTTGTCAAAATATTCTCTCTCTTTTCCACTTCTTCCTTTTGTGATACTATTTTGGCTTCCATGTACTGCTTCTAACTCGAGCGTTTTTTCAATTTCTTTAGCTTCTTTCAACTGATCCTATAAACACATAATAATCTAATGTACTTCTTCCGATATTGAGGACTTCCCTTTAGCTTAATCGATTCCTCCTTGAAAAACTGGTTTTCCTTCTTTGCTTTGCTTAATTGAGTGAAGGCATAGTTAAATTCTGCCTCAATATCCACTTCACGATCTTCTTCTTCTTAGTCTGTTTGACATGATGAACATATTTCTTTGTGTCCTGTACCTGTATCTTCTTTAGCAATCTCTGGCTCTACAATGGGGGAAAAATAGAGATTAAGTAGCTTATCCAAGAGCTCTTCAGCTGATGAACATTTTCCCACTTTGTCTTTTACTGAATCAGGTAATCCTTCCATGATGAAATCCACTGTTATTTTGTTGTTCTTCTTCAATTCCTTCCTGGCTACAGTCCTTGGTTTCTTTGAACCATTATATCCTGTAACAATTGAATACCAAATATCATATCCCTCTTCCTGGAAAAATGTTTTTGTTCTTCTGCTCCATATCTCATAGTCCAGACCATTCTGACCATTGAACACTAGTACTCCATTCATACTGCACTCCATGATCTACATTCCTATGGTTAAATTATTTCCTTGAAGGAACATGCTCTAATACCAATTGTTGGAATACTGAGAGAGGGGGGGAGGGGGTGAATCAATATGAACACTTTATACCACTTTTAACCACAATACTCACTTTAACAATAATGTTCAACAGTTTATCATCAATGTATCATCTATGTTTTCATTCAATATATCATGATCATATAATCATAAGCAACATCACATCAACACCACATCAAATACACAATACACCTGTATTTACATGGAAAACCAAATGGGAGAAAACCACAAAATGATTTCTTATATAT
>JZKD02S0061746.1:366957-378852 GCA_000966675.3 Picea glauca
TTTTTTTTAGGTTAAGACTAGGCATAGAGTGTTTTTGTTTGTCATCCCCAATTTATTGTGGAGTGGGGATTTATCCATATGAACTTTTTCTCTATTAGCAGGTATATGCAACAATTTCCACATTTTTTTTTGGTTTTTTGAGATTTTTTATAGGTTTTGCAATGCCCATCTTTTTTTCCTCTTCTTGATGATTTTAGTGGACTGTGGGAGATCTACCATTTATTTAGAATCTAGATTTGTTTATTTTTATGTAGTGTTTTTGTATTTTGATTCTTGAATGTCATTTTTAAATTTTTTTATCGTAGGTTTAATCATTGCTATTTGAACTTTCAAGATCGCAAATGTTGAAAGCTTTGGACCTTATGTGGGAATATGTTGATCCTAATATGGGCATAGTCAACAAAAGTTGAATTTCAAATTGTCTCAGAAACAAATGATGGGTGGAATTATTCGGTTGAAATACCACCTTGCACAAATTTTGGGACATGAAGTGGGAATCTACCCTAAAGCAAGACAAAAAATCATTCATATTGCAAACAAAGTGTTGGCACATAAAATTGTAAAAAAACACTTTGGCTTTGTTTTATTTGAATTCATAAGGTTTTAAAGGTCTTAGGTTTTGTGTCTTTTTGTTGGCATAACTCAAAATTTTGATTTGAATAAGCAACGTTATGTTTAATCTTGGTTTAGATTCTTTTATGTCATAAGATTAGTCATCATGACTAGGTTAATGGTCCTTATAAGTCACACTTTTGATCTTAAAATCATCATCATGACATGTCATTCCTCCAAGTTATACACGAGTTTTCCTTTGTCACCATCCAACCGTTTAGATGTCAATTCAAAATTCAGATGTATTTGTTGCCAACTCACCAGAATAGTTCGCAGCGTACTTATGAGTACCTCATGCATTCATTTGTCATCATTGCAGTTAAGAAACATGTCAAAGGGGATTCTATGGTTTTCAATGTCTTCATTTAATTAAATTTTCAAGGGTTATGTCACATAATTTCTAACAGTCTCCTTGAAGTGTGCTATTGATTTTGAATTTGGCGTTGCAGATTGGCTGAAGAGGATTGTCAAGTTTGGATAACTTGCTAATAGATCAACTCAAGTTTACAAGAATCAACATTAAAACCAGGTTTATCCGGTACTCCTTGATGGTCTCCATGTTGTTTAAAGGTTGAAATAAGGTTTTATGTTGTGTTAGCTATTGGCACTGCGAACTGTCCAAACTCATTTGCTTCCAAATTTCAAATCCATTTCCACGGTGCCCTAAATTTTCCCCACCAGTCCAGACTGCTATCTTGACCTCATTTTATTTTCTCCTATGAAAATAAGACACCTATCCCATTGAATACCTCGGCGATGTGAATTGGTTGTTTGAACTCTGCATCATTAGCGCACACTGCGAACTAGGCGCTGCGAACCATCTGTTCCAGAATTGTTGAAACCCTCCTCTTCTGCATCAATTTGAAGTTTTATCTTAACAAATTGAAGGAAACCATTATCAAACCCAAGGAGTATGGTTGATCATTTGTAGAACCAAGCTTAAATTGCATATATCATTAGTGCTGCAAATTGATATTTATGCTATGAAGTCTCACTTGTCTTCCTTTCATTACAAATCTCAGTGACTGTTCCATTATCCCCCCTGTTTGAAGTATGCTCTATATCATACCATTGATGTGCATAGAGTGATGTGTATAAATATTTGGACAAGGTGAGCTCTATGAAAACAATTATGTCATTAAAACCCTAAATTTCTGTGTACTCTGTTTTCACACACCTAGCTGTCATAACAAATTACAGAAAACATTCTTCCAAAAATAGTTATGGATAGTCAACAATACAAGAAGTCTCACTTATTTTCCTTTCATTACAAATCTTAGTGAATGTTCCATTATCCCTCATGTTTGAAGTGTGCTCTATCTCATACCATTGATGTGCATAGAGTGATGTGTATAAAGCTTTGGACAAGGTGATCTCTATGAAAACAATTGTCATTAAAACCCTAAATTCTTGTGTACTCTATTTTCACACACCTAGTTGTCATAACAAATTACATAAAGCATTCTTCCAGCAGTAGTTATGGATAGTCAACAATACAAGAAGACTCACAAGGGAGGGGAGATTGTGAGGACAAAACCTTATGATACACATCTCCTTAACTTTGAACCTTTGTTCAGGGAAGATTTTTAGAGGGTAGGTTGTATAAATTTCTGTCAAAAGATGCAGAGAGGGCATCCTGAGGTGGCCAAAGAGTTTGCACTCAACTTTAATGGGACTAAAACCAAAGTGGGGATGTTAGAGTTCGATGTTTCAGAGCATTCTATCTTTGTTGCAACGAAGATACCCAATTGTGGGGAGAAATGGTTCAAAGCTATGTCATTAAATTTTTCCTTCTCAAAGGAATTCCTTAAGCCAGAGTATCAAGAGGACAACTTTTCCAAGGGAGTACCTGGAAGTCACATGCTTGAATGCTTTGATAAGATGCTTAGGGTTATCCAAAGATATTTCACATGTGAGGGGATGTTCAACATGGTGTACCAATACCACATCAGGTTACCGTTACACTTCACAGAAAAAGAAACCGTGAACCTTCCATTTTATCTTTTTAGAAGCATTGGTAAGATGTCAGAAAGAGTCCAAGCCAAGTCAAAGAAAGTATATACCAGTGTCTTTCACTCTAGTCTTATTAAGATGCTAGTAATGGAAGAGTTAATGAAAAATAACACTGATTGGGAAGCCTTCCTGACTTCATCACAATTTCAGTTAGATGTTGCCCCCACTCCACAGTCCAAGAGACAAAGTCCTACTCCTGTTGAGAGGACTGTGCATTCAAAGGCTAGCAAGAAGAAAAGGGTGACTAGGAGTGATAAAGTTGTCAGAGCTACTAATGAAGCAGAAGCAGGAGGTCCTTCACAACTTCCATATAGAGAAAATTCACCAATGGAAGATCCTAGACCTATGGAGGTTCCCTCAAGAAAACCAAGAGGCTTGAAAGGAAAAAAACTTGTTTTTTCCCCACCCATTGCTGCAGACAAGGTTAAACCTAAAAAAACTTTTACTAGAGCAACAACCAAGAAGTATGTCCTTATGAAGGATGATACAACAGAGACTTTAGCCCAACAAAAGGGAAAATCTTAGTCTTCTAAACAACATGTAGAAATTATCGAAATCACTACTCCTCAACATGAAAGCAACCCCGCCTTCAAAAGGCTCAAGAGGCAATTGGCAAAGTTAAGAAGGAAGACTTGGGTTCCAGGATGAAGCTTAAGGAGATAATGGACATGTATCATGAGACTATTTATAAGGAAATATTCTTGGCTAAAATATTTTCAACCCTTCATAGGAAGTTCAAAAATCTCTACAGGTAGAACAGAACCCATCAATCTGAAATAAGGAAATTGAAGGCAAAATTACAACCTTTCAAAGAAGAATTGGCAAAGAGAAATTTAGACATGTTGGCCAAGGTGGCTATGAGAAGAATCTCAAGAAAAAAAAAGACAAAGTTATTGGTCTTCCAAAACCAACATAAATTTTGGTCAAAGTTTTTGTTATATGCATTTACAACATTTTGGTGATGGCTATAAGTTTTGAACCATAACTAGCAGTTTTGGTGTTTTTGCTCCAGTTATATATCAAGATTATGACGTTTTGCATCATATCTGGACACCTGGTATAAGTTTTGAGGTGTTGTAACTTTGGAAAAAGTAAAACAGGCTGCTACAGGAAAGTTTGCAATGCCTGGAACCATTGGCACTGTGCGCTGACTGTTTCAAGACAATTTGCAGCATTGCATTGCGAACTTAGTTTTTTGGATATTTTGGAGGGAAAGGGAGTTGCCAGTTGTGAAAATGGATTCATACCAACACTATGAGGGTTAGTTTCTCTTTGGGAGGCCACCTGCCTCAAGAAAATGCACTCTTATGGACACGTAATCAACTATTAAAGAATGTTGCATACGTTGCCAACATCTTCCTTTAAAGTAGCAGTTTGTTTCTTTTCTATTGTACACCTGTTTTCCACCCTTCCCTTAGGCATGGGGATCCTATGCGGAAGTTGATGGGTGAATTGTAAAGATGGCATTGATAGTCTTGAGTTATTTAAAGGGAATTGTAATACTTAGGAGAGGTTTGAATGGTGTGACATAAACACTCCTATTTTGATACTGTCTTTGTAACAAAGTTTTTCTAATAATGTATGGACCAGATCCAAGATACTTTTAATTGTGGAAATTAGTCTTGATTCTTTTTATCATATTTTTCTATCTTACTTTGATATCAGTATGTGTTGGATGATTCATTTGGATGATTGTTTATTTATTGCAATAAAGGATCTATTGTGATATTGTATGCAAGTGTATCCGAGTATTTTTCTCTTTGATTGTAAGAGGTTCTTATTTCAAATAGTTTTATTCATATGTGTGTCAGTATTACTTGATGTAAATGATATCCATATTACACTTTCCTTGTTAAATCTTCCATCTATCACTTTATCTCTTAAAACCTAATTTGAAGCTATTCAAGGCCTTGTTTGCTGGTGTATATTGCATGGATTTATCTGTGATTGACATCTTTAATTGAGTTGTCCATCCATTTTCCACCTTTTATAAACATTTATCCTTTACATTCTGATAGGTATTAGGCTTACACCTACAACAGTCTAGGTGTGAATTCTAGTGCTAATATTTTTGGCGGTGTTGCCGGGGAACAAATTGAATATTTTCCCTTGGTTGTACGACAAGAAAATACTGATTTTCATGGTGTACAAAAATAAATAAACAGAAGACTGCATAGTGCACCTGGCGACTCCAAATTTCATATGTGGCTCCCAAGAGTAGACACACGAGGTCTAATCCACAGTCACCTCTGGCTGCACCTAAACCTGATCAATAAAAGATCTTTCCAAGAAGCTTCCTCTTCCAAATTCCCAGGTGCTTCTAGAGATCTACCTAACTCTTCTTTCCATACACCAGTTGCTATTACTCATGTTTCTCATTTGACTACTGCTGAAACTCATGTAAAATCAAAACTAGGAGATTTTCCTGTAGAATATTCAACTTTTTCTCCTAATTGGAAAGAAGAAAGTATAATTTGTTTTTATTTTCTTGCATCCCCTGAAATTCTTAAGTGGTTTAGGCTTGAAAGTTTGGAATATTTTCTTCTCTTAGGTTCTCCTTCCCTCCATTCTTTTAAATTTGATGTAACTAAAGAAGAAGGAACCTCATTTTTTATTGAAATTCCTCCATCCTTATCCAAGACTCAACCACTTCCTGTTAAATCTGAAATTCCCCCACCTTATACTCTTCCTTTTCCAAAATTACTTGTTATACAGACTTCATCTTTACTTGTCAAATGAGCTCCTAGACTCCTAGAATTCAAAATCCTCATTTTCCTTATCAAATGGCACGTGTTAATCCTCCTCAAAACATAATGGATGCCATTGTGGCTGCCATGTATGCCCCATTAGTTCTTCCACAACCTATGGATGCTCTTCCAATAGGAGATTACCTAAATTATATGCCCAAGTTCACAGGAGAGAAATATATCACTGCAGAAGAACACCTTGCAACATTTTATAGTTATGCTGTTAATTTGAATATTGAGAATGAAGATCTCTGAATGAGGGTTTTTGTGCAAAGTCTTGATGGAGAAGCTAGAAAGTGGTTTAGAAGTCTATCTCCTAGTTCAATTGTTGGAATTGAAGCTCTAGATGATGCCTTTTTGAGACATTGGGGTGAAAAAAATGACTACTTATACTATATCACATAATTTGGGGCTCTTAAAAGGAAAGAAGGTGAATCAATGTCAGACTTTTCAAAGATATTTAACAATATGCATAACAAAATTCCTACTAAGATAAAGCCTACTGAAACTTCTGCTAAAATAAGTTGTGTAAGTTCCTTTGACCCTGAATTTTGTTTTTTGTTGAGAGAAAGAAGGTCTACCACATTATCCCATATGCAAGATGTTGATCTAGAGGTAGAATCAAACATATTGGCAACATATAAGCTAAGGGGAAAATCTAATAGGGATAGAAGGAAACAAAGGGAAGAAGATTAATCTTCTGATGCTTCAAGAAATAATCATTAGGTTGATGAATTGACCAAGTTAGTCAAGTCAATTTATACAGAAATGGAAAAACTAAAACTTGAAGGAAGGAAAGAGAACAGAAACCCCCAAGATTTTGGAAATAGAAACAATTTCAGAAGACAAAATAATACACCTCAAATTCTTCAAAGAGATAAGAGAAATAGAGAAGATCAGAAAGTTTAAACCCCTCTCCAAAACAATTTGGTTGATGATGAAGAAGGAGATAATGAAGAAGTAGATCAAGAAATTCATTATCTGGGGGACACCTCTACTTCCCCTCATCTAACCTAATCTGCTTATGAAGAGTCTCTGATGAACAATTAGCTGAATGAGTTAAGCAAAGTAGAGAAAGAAAATGAAACTCAAAACAAATACAATTTGAGGTCAAAACAAAAAGATGAAAATCCAAGTACATCGAATCAGCCTAAAAAATCAGATACTTCTACCAAAATAGTGGTTGCACCAAATAAAGGAAATTAGGAACAAAATAATCAGCCCATAATTAAAGATCGTTTTCAAGAAACTAAGGAAATTCTGAATTTCCCATCTTATTTTAACTTTGAGAATGAAATCCAGAAAATCAAAATTCATGTCCCATTCCTAGAGTTAATAAAGAATGAAGATTTCAAGAAGTCCATTTCTAAAATGCAAGAGCCTGAATTTTTTCCCATTCAGTAGATTGAGTTAACTTTCAGGATGAGAAACCTGCAGTTATATTGGGGCCACTAGTAGAAGACAAAGATGACTCCTCTCCTCCTTTTTACACCTATTTGAATGTACATGATAAAATCTTCCACAATTTCCTTATGGACTTAGGAACATCCCATAACTTAATGTCTAATTTTGTCATGGATGAATTGGGTCTAGAAATCACTAAAGCATATCATGATCTATATTCCTTTGACTCAAGAAAAGTAAAATTCTTTAGCAAAGAAGTCTCACTTGTCTTCCTTTCATTACAAATCTCGATGATTGTTTCATTATCCCTCATGTTTGAAGTGTGATATATCTCATACCATTGATGTGCATAGGGTGATGTGTATAAATATTTGGACAAGGTGAGCTATATGAAAACAATTATGTCATTAAAACCCTAAATTCTTGTGTACTATGTTTTCACACACCTATCTGTCATAACAAATTATAGAAAACATTCTTCAAGTAGTAGTTATGGATAATCAACAATACAAGAAGTCTCACTTGTCTTCCTTTCATTACAAATCTTAGTGACTATTCCAGTATCCCTCCTGTTTGAAGTGTGCTCTATCTCATACCATTTATGTGCATAGAGTGATGTGTATAAATATTTGGACAAGGTGAGCTCTACGAAAACAATTATGTCATTAAAACCCTAAATTCTTGTGTATTCTATTTTCACACACCTAGCTGTCATAACAAATTATAGAAAGCATTATTCTAGTAGTAGTTATGGATAGTCAACAATACAAGAAGACTCACAAGAGAGGGGAGATTGTGAGGACATAACCTTATGATATACAACTCCTTAAATATGAACCTTTGTTCAAGGAATCTTATCAGAGGGTAGGTTGTATAAATTTCTGTCAAAAGATGCAAAGAGGGCATCCAGAGGTGGCCAAAGAGTTTGCACTCAACTTCAATGGGACTAAAACCAAAGTGGGGATGTTAGAGTTTGATGTTTCAGAGCATTCTATCTATGTTGCAACAAAGATACCCAATTGTGGGGAGAAATGTTTCAAATCTATGTCATTAAATTATTCCTTCTCAAAGGAATTCCTTAAGCCAGAGTATTAGGAGGACAACTTGTCCAGGGGAGTACCTAGAAGTCACATGCTTGAATGCTTTGAGAAGATGCGCAGGGTTATCCAGAGATATTTCACATGTGATGGGAGGTTAAACATGGTGTACTGATACCACGCCAGGTTACTGTTACACTTCACAGGAAAAGAACCCATGAACCTTCCATTTTATATTTTTAGAAGCATTGGTAAGATGTCAGATAGATTCCAAGCCAAGTCAAAGCAAGTAGATACCAGTGTATTTCACTCTGGCCTTATTAAGATGTTAACAATGGAAGAGTTAAGGAAAAATAACATTGATTGGGAAACCTTCCTGACTTCATCACATTTCTAGTTGTATGTTTCCCCCACTCCACAGTCCAAGAGACAAATTCCTACTCATGTTGAGAGGATTGTGCATTCAGAGGCTAGTAAGAAGAAAAGGGTGATTATGAGTGATAAAGTTGTCAGAGATACTAATGAAGCATAAGCATGAGGTCCTTCAAAACCTCCATATAGAGAAACTTCACCAATGGCAGATCCTATCCCTATGGAGGTTCCCTCAAGTAAACCAAGAGGCTTGAAAGGAAAAAATATTATTTTTTCCCCACCCATTACTGCAGACAAGGTTAAACCTAGAAGACATTTTACTAGAGAATCAACCAAGAAACATATCCTTATGAAGGATGATACAATAGAGACTTCATCCTAGAAAAAAGGAAAATATCAATCTTCTAAACAACATGTAGAAATTATCGACATCACTACTCCTCAACATGAAAAACCCCACCTTCAAAATGCTCAAGAGGCAGCTCAAGGAAGAAAGAGATGAAACTTATAAAATGAAGTAGGAAGACTTGGGTTCTAGGATGAAGCTTAAGGAGATAATAGACATGTATAAAGAGACTATTGATAAGGAAATATTCTTGGCTAAAATATTTCTAGCCCTTCCTAGGTAGCTCAAGAATCTCTACAGGTAGAACATAACCCATCAAGCTGAAATCGGGAAATTGAAGGCAACACTACAACCTTTCAAAGAAGAATTGGCAAAGAGAAATTTAGACATGTTGGCCAAGGTGGCTACCAGAAGAATCTCTAGAAAAAAGAGATAAAGATATTGGCCTTCCAAAACTAGCATCAATTTTGGTCAAAGTTTCTATTATATGCATTTACAACATTTTGGTGATGGTTATAAGTTTTGAACCATAACTAGCAGTTTTGTTGTTTTTCCTCCAGTTATATATCAAGATTATGAAGTTTTGTAGCATATATGGACACCTAGTATAAGTTTTGAGCTGTTGTGATTTTGGAAAAAATGAAGCAGACCGCTAAAAGAAAGTTTGCAGCACCTGGAACCATTGTCATTGCGAATTGGTTGTTTCGGGACAGTTTGCAGAGCTGCATTGTGAACTCAATTTTTTGGAGATTTTGGAGGGAAAGGGAGTTGCCAAATCTCAAAATGGATTCGTACAACCACTCTGAGGGTTAATTTCGCTTTGGGAGGTCACCCACCTCAAGAAGATTCACTCTTATGGACACATAATCAATTATTAAAGAATGTTGCATACATTGCCCACATCTTCCTTTAAAGTAGCAGTTTGTTTCTTTTTTGTTGTACACATGTTTGCCATGATTCCCTTAGGCATGGCGATCCTATGATGAAGTTGAGGGGTGAATTGTAAAGATGGCATTGATAGTTTTGAGTTATTTAAAGGGCATTGTAAGACTTAGTAGAGGTTCAAATGGTGTGACATAAAAACTCCTATTTTGATACTGTCTTTGTAACGTAGTTTTTCTCCTAATGTATGGACCAAATCCAAGATACTTTTAATGGTGGAAATCAATCTTGCTTATTTTTATCGTCTTTTTCTATCTTAATTTGATATCAGTCTGTGTTGGATGATTCATATTCCTGATTGTTTCTTTATTGCAATAAATGATCTATTGTGATATTGTATGTAAGTGTATCGAAGTATTTTCTCTTTGATTGTAAGAGGTTCTTATTTCATAGAGTTTTCTTCATATGTGTGTTAGTATTACCTGATGTAAATGATATGCACATTACACTTTCCTTGTTAAATCTTCCATCTATCAGTTTATCTCTTAAAAATTGATTTGAAGCTACTCAAGGCCTTGTTTGCTAGTGTATATTGCACAGAGTTATTTTTGATTGACATATTTAATTGAGTTGTCCATCCATTTGACACCTTTTATAAACATTTATCCTTTACATTATGATGGGTATTATGCTTACACCTACAACAGTCTAGGTGTGAATTCTAGTGCTAACACAAAGCACTTTAAATATGGATATAAAGAGAGATAATATGGAATTTTTAAGAATTAAGCTTGCAGTAGGAGGAGTTACAAGAATCACAGGGGAAATAAGTGATAGTTTTTCATAGGCCTCACCTTTCACAATGCCCTCAACGACCTTATATTTGTTTAGAACATGTTGGAAGAACCACAGTGCTTTTTGACAAGCTCTCAAAAGCATTGTGGTTCTTCCGACATGTTCTGAACAAATCTCTCACCACAGAAACCTAAATGATCAGACCTTATATTTTTTTTTCCTAGAACCACAACTGACTCAAAACCCTTATTAGGTCAGTGGTTAAAATAAAGGAGAAGCAAGAAGCTGATAAGCTTGTGGGTAGGTGTTTTATATGGAGTGACATTTCTTTCAGCATTGCTAAGAAAAACCCATTCTATCAGTCTATGATTGATGTTGTTACTATTTTTTCTTCGGGGTCTCAGGTCCCTACCTATTATAAGTTGATAGGGTCTATTCTTCAAAATCAAAAGCCCGATTGCACTTGTAGATTGGAGGAGCTTAAGGAATTATGGGAAGTCACTATATGCACTGTGATGCCAGATGGTTGCACTCATTAGAAGGGAAATAACTTTCTTAATCTCTTGGTCAATTGTACCAAGGGGACAATGTTTATTAAATCTCTTTATGCATCTACACATGTTAAATATGCAACATTATTATGTGAGTTGTTGGATGGGTTCATTCAAAAGGTAGGTCTGCAAAATGTTTGATAGGGATTCTACTCGCTTACATTTTCATATGTATTTATCATCTCCAACGATTTTTAGGAGATTATTATTTCCGATTTGTATGCCAAATCCTTTTATTTTTCCTAATCTCATGGATATTTCTCCAACCATCTCCATTATTATGTTTAGATGCTAGTTTCTAGGAGCTTGTTGAACGTTTATCTCCTCGTTTGTTGAGGTAGTTCTCAACAATGTAAAGTTATATAAACATGTGCTTTATTTAATAAAAATTAGGCTTAATTTATGATTTCGGCTCATGAGTGGGATTTTCCACTTCTTTGGAAAATCCCACATTGTTGGTATCAGAGCAGGATTTTCCACTTCTTCCTGCCCTATTTTTTTTGTGTGAGCATATACAATGTCATTTATTCCACCCCATATTTTTGGCATTAGAGATTAAATATTTTGGGTATATTTGGTGTACCTAGTTTTGTGCCTCAACTCTTTTTGTAGGATTGCATATTTGGATTGAGGCGTTTTGACTTACCTTGAGAGTGTTATTCTCCCCCATTGATTATGCACGGCTCAAATTATTTCCAAGCCATAGATGAGTAAGATGTGGTTTCACTATGGATATACTACGTGACGATCGAGGAGGAAAATTAATCTGTAAATGAGAAGCTTATAGCCTATCCATCTCACCAACTTGGAAGCCTCCGCAATCCATTATAATCTCATCTCTCATTAGCTTATGGAAACTTTGACCAGCTAAGCCAAAGTTGAGTTGACTAGGAGACACAATAGTTGACAACTCAATAGTTGGGTCGAGAAAATAATAAACAAGTTGACTTCTTGGAAGACAAGTCGACCAAATAGACAAAGAAGTCGACTACACAGAAGTCAATTTGACCAAAAAAAACAAGTTGAATACCCAGAGGTCGAGTCAACCAAAAATGATGAGAAAGTATACTATACACATGTTTGGTTGACCAACAATTGTTGTCGAAGAAATAAAGAAGAGGAAAATTACCAATGAT